>JASAMX010003270.1:0-58991 GCA_030248175.1 Microlaimidae sp. YZB2_3 | reverse complement strand
ATCGTTTTTCGATTTTGAAGGAAAAATAGGTTAAAAACACTAATTTTAGGTCAAAAAGCCCTTTTTATTGCATTTTTGAGGTCTTTATTGCTTAAAACATTCATTTTGACCTCAAAACTTAAGTTTGGAGGCAGTTAGAAGTCATTTTAAAGACATTTTTTTTCTTCATTTTTCCAAAATTGGGGGGGGGTTAACTTTTTCTCCCCCCCCCCCCACTTCTGAGTGGGGGGGGGGTTAAACCCCACTTCTCAGAATTTGGGGGGGGTTAACCCCCCCCCAAACCTCCCCGTGCCCATGTATGGAGGGTGGGTTAACCCTACATGAGCAAGTTGGTCCGGAGTGAGGGGAGGGGGTGGGTTTACTCGGATTTAAGGGGGGGGTTAAAATCCGAGAATGGCGTTTTATCCATATCGTTTTTTTTCTGAAATGCATTTCATTTTACCCATAACGTTTTTCAATTTTAAAGAAAAAAGTAGGTAAAAAACGCTAATTTTAGGTCAAAAAGCCCTTTTTATTGCATTTTTGAGCTTTTTACTGTTTAAAACATTCATTTGGACCGCAAAACTTAAGTTTGAAGGCAGTTAGAAGTTATTTTAAAGACTTTTTTTTAATTTTTCCAAAACTGGGGAAGGGGTTAACTTTTTCTCCCCCCCCCACATCTGAGTTGGGGGAAGGATAAACCCCTATCTCAGAATTTGGGGGTGGGGGGTTACCTAACCCCCACCCTAACCCCATGTTACCTTTTCTCCCACTGCTCCTGTCCTGCTCCCCCCCCCCCGCCCAGTTCTGAGTGGGGGGGGTTAAACCCCCGTCCTAGAATTTTTTTTGGGGGGGTTTAAGGTCTCTCCGGACAGTTTTTATTGCAGAGCGTTCAGTAGTAAACCAATTGCAATAAAGAGCAAAAATTACCCATTTTTATTTACACACAATTTATTTTTGAATTATTATACTTATAGAGTATTATAATATTTTAAGATATTCAAATGACGAAAATTTGACTAATTGGCGAAAAGCAGGCAACAAATCCTGTTTACAACAATATTTTTTGAATTTATGTGAAATAAATTTTTAAAATTATAAAAAATAAAAAAAAACATTTTAAACAAAAAAACAAACAAAATCAAAATATTATGGCCAACTGTTTTACGTGGGACTCGATCTCGGGACCTTTCAAATATTTGACAACGCGCTAACCGACTATGCCACTGCAACCATGGGATGATGAGCTCTAAAAGCGATATATAAACAAACCCTCCAAAAAAATCGATAAAACGCACGACGAACGACAAAATTTTATATGCGTTAAAAAATAAAAAAGATATTATGGCCTTCCAAAAATTATAAATTTCAATAGAAATATACTATCTGGAGCTTTAAATTTTACCAAATTAAATTAAATCGAAGTTTCACCGAAATTTTGAAAAAATTAACCCCCATTTTTCACAGAAAATTGTATATTAAACGATAAATACAACAGTATTCAATTTAATTTTTACGTACGTGAAAAAGGGTAACGGTGTCTCTCTATTGGAAGTATTTTTTTAATAAATAGTGTGCAGTAAATATTTTTAGGGGTTTTAAAAAAATTTTATTGCAATTTGATTTTTAATATCATTTCAATTACTTACTACAATAATATAATGAATGTTCACTTTATAATCGTGATATTTCTGCCTTTTTAACACTCATATAAATTTTTTAGTGAAATATTACTGTATTTTCCGAGATCTCGTATGCCAAAAATCGCGATTTTCCATACTTAAGAAAACTGTCCGGAGAGACCTTAACACCCCCAACCATACGCCGGCAAGTTGGTCTGGAGTGGAAGGGGTTAAACGTTAAAGAAAAATTAAACTTCCTCCGCATCTGCACACTTGCACTGAGAATCGCACACTCCTTAGCATATCTATGAAGATGCTTGTAAAGTGTAAAAAACAAATAAGCTAACCGACCTAAAATCGGCCAGCTTTAATTTCGGCCACCGACTGTTAATGTTGCCATGCTTAGAGGAACGCAATAAACTGTTTATGGGCAGATAGATAACAACAAATCGTAATTTTGCGCATGGCAAACAGCCGGTGCCTGAAATTGATGGGCGAAATAAAATTTCATGAGATGAAGTTTAAGTATTGCACTCTATGGTTTGGGTTTGTGATAAATTTTGTAAATAACGATTTGCTGTGCTTGAATGTCATTTTTTTGAAAATTTTTTGATTTTAAGAACAATCCAAAGATGTGAATTTCGGTCCTATTCTTACCAGTTTTTTTAAAAAGTGAAATTCATCCACATGTTTTCGTTTTTAAAAAATATGTAAAAAAAAGGTTAATTCTAGAAAGTATTTATTGCATTTTTGAGCTTCTTTTTGCTAAATACTTATTTACACCTCAAAAATTTAGTTTTCAGGGTTTTTCTACCTATTTTTTTATTAATTAAAAATTGATTGTGAATTGTATGGCAAGAATACCTTAAAGAAAACTGCATTTGCATCCGCGGATTTTTGGTTTCAAAAATTCGCCACCACAACTGCAGATATCAAAAAATAACACCTGAGAAGTTTTAATTATAATTAGTAATGTCACCATGAAGCAGACGTGTTAAATTCATTTGTGCTCGAAACATATACCTATCAACACCAGCTGACGAAATTAAAACTTAATCAATATAAAATGTAAAAAATAATTATCATTATAGAAGACCATTGAGAAACAACATAAAAAATAATAATAATGCAAAAACAACATTATACTAAAAATAAATTTATTTCTTTAGAATTTCAAAATAAGTAAACAATTATTGGCAAGCAAACAACTAACACCGAAATTACCGAATGTATAAAATCACAAAATACTGCATAAAATTTATTATAAATCAACAATTTAACGAATTAAAATAAACTCCACTCCACTAAATATAATCATTTATTTATCATAAATTTAGACATGTGCACTCCTTGACAACTTTTACAACGGTCCCGTTATGCTGGTTGATTTAAACCTAGAGATCGTGATCTGGGCGCGCATTCTGACTCGCGGTTAAAATTTACCCCGGGTTAACTTTTTTTACGTGCTTAAGGATGCGAGTGAAAAATCAATTTTACCTAGGTAAAAGTCGGGTTAAATTTTTCTATTGTTTTAAGAATAAAAATTTATCCAACTCGAGAGGTGGTTAAATATTTTTTCCTGCAGGATTAATTTAATAAAAAAATAAAATACGCGCATTGATTAAATTTTTTATTTTGCGCGAGGTGGTTTTGCAGCGCGAGAAAAAAAATTTAAAAATAAATTTATTGCAATCATTTTCTGTCCCATATGCGGCATGTTTATTTATTTACGATATATTTATTTATTTTTATTTTCTTTGAAATGGATTTATCGGGGTAAATATAAGGGTTTCTTCAAAATGCGACCCATGGCCAATGTGATTGGTTTGCCCTGATGATGCCAATTACAATTATTGTGGAGCGTTTGGAATGTTCGTGAAAAAAACAATAATTAATTAACTGGTTTATCCTAGTTCCCTTTTGTTTTACTGCACAAAAAGGTTAAAAACTTTAGAAGGGTTAAACCTTACGACAAACCGCTTCCACATACTAAATAATATTTTTACGCTATTTTCATTATTACTCTTATGTCCTCATGATTTGTGGTTTAGCATCCTCATTATTTTTATTCCTATCTCGTTTTTAAAAATCTTTATCTTCCCTTTTTCCAGAACCTTGTGCTACGTAGAAAATGCTGTACAGGTCTGTCTGTAATACACACTACACGGTTTCTAACAATTCATTAAAAAAAACTATTTATTGAGGTCATACTTTGAGTGCTGAACTAAAACGAATCAACTGACAAAAAATATTGATATTATATCGCTTAGTTGATTTTTTATGAGGTCTACAGTGGTTACTTTATGATTTCTTCCCAGAGAAAAACAAATGAAAACATATTATTTTTTTTCTCGAAAATTAAAAGTAAGAATCAATTTAATAAATTTTTAGCATTTAAACTGCGATGCTTGCTGTAAAAACAAATTGCTAAAAATACTAAAAATAAAAAGACTTAAATTAAAAAATTAAAAATTAAAAAGAAATTAAAAATAAACTTATTTTAAAGAACTTTGTTATTAATAAAACATTTTATTAAATAATTGAAGCAGTTTATAAGTTTTTTAGTATAACAAAGCTTTTTAAGTATTAAAAAAATTCTTTAAAAAAAAGGTTACAAGCCCATTATGATAATAATTTAAATTTCCCGTATTTTTATTTTTATACTATATTTTGTTAACCAATAACAAGCTTAATGCATAGGTTAAAGGATTACACAGCCGATCACATAAAAGTTAAGTTCGAAGTGTTCATTTAACAATAAAATTTTAAAAAATAATAATAAATCGTTCATTAAACGTACAAGAAAAATAAAAAAATTTTAAAAACCATTTTTAGTTTAAAGCGATATTTTCCTGATCAGAAGAAACAGGTTGCAAAACATTCAAAAAATTCGTTATAACACATTATTATAATTTTTGTTTTATTTTTGAAAAAAGTATCCACATGCTAATGTGACCATAGGTGAGCAGCCTTTCGGATTTTTTTTGGAGATGGGAGGCTTAGCTTAAATTCTGCTTAGACTTAGGTTAGGTTTTGCTTAGGCTTAGCTTAGATTTTGCTTAGGCTTAGAGGTTTTTCTTAGGCATGGACTTAGCTTAGCTATTGCTTTGGCTTAGGTTTCGTTTAGGCTTTAGGCTTGAGTTTTACTCAGACTTAATTTTTCAAAACATTAAATTTTAAGATATGCATGTTGTAAAAATATGACGGGAAGCGTTTGCTGAATAAGTCCCAACTTCTCCTCTATTTTTCCAGCCTGTCTAAACAAGGGACAAAACAGGCTTTTGTTATAGGTCTTCTTTTTATTTCAAAATTATATAACACGGTCAATTTTTAAGAACCAAAATTTTGAGCTATATGTATGTCTGTCCTTTTTAGGTTACATTAACAATCTAATAATGTTACTTATTATGTTATGAAAATGGGTCCATTTTTTATATTCTTTTATTAGCTTAGATTTTGCTTAGGCTTAGCTTAGGCACAGCTTAGTCGCTGTTTTTCTTTACCGTTTTTGTGGAAGGTTTTGGCCCTTCTTGTCCGGGGTACCCCAAATTTTAGGGGGGGGGGGGGTGTCGGCTATAATCGGGATTCGGGAGGTATAAACCCCTCCAACCTTACATGGGCAAGTTGGTTCGCAGTTGGGGGGGTTAAAATCCGAGAAACTCAAAATACCCATATCGTTTTTCGATTTTGAAGGAAGATTTAGGTAAAAAACGCTAATTTTAGGTAAAAAAGCTCTTTTGATGACATTTTTCTAACTTTTCATTGCTTCAACATTCATTTTGACCTCAAAACTTAAGTTTGGAGGCAGTTAGAAGTCAGTTTAAAGGCTTTTTTCTTCTTTTTTCGAAAATTGGGGGGTTTAACCTTTCCCCCCCACTTCTGAGTGGGGGGTTAAACCCCCCTTCTTAGAATTTGGGGGGGGTTAACCTCCCAACCCCCTCCCCCCCCACCCTCGTGCGCATGTATGCCTCCAAACCCTCCCCCCTGCCCGCTTATGAATGTGACGCGAAACTTCCTTGCCTGAAATGATGATTTATAACTACTGGTGAGTATAAGAGACTTTTAGGTTTTAATTTCTTTGTTTAGTAAAATGTATTATTATGACTTGACGTTCTTTGCTGAGTCAAAAATAGTCTGTCCTTATTCTTTTAAAAAAACTAGATTGTTTAATTTATTTTTTAACTTAATTGGTGATGGTGACCCCGATTTAAAATCACAAAAATGAGCAACCCTGATAAATTTTTAATAAAATTTGAAGATACATAACTACTAATATTAAGACAACAATAAACCCTAATCTCTAAACTATTTGCTATAATTTTCAACCCGTTATAACAAAACAAGTCACTACACAACCACTTTTTAAAATTCTAAAACTCTAACATGTAATCGATTCTTGGATTCAGAAGATATCATCTTAGAAACTTCCCAGAAAAAGTTTCCAAATGGCGATTTCTTTTAAAACCAGCTGATTCCAACGCTGCATATTACCAGTTATTTGACTTTTATTTTGATTTGATAACTTTAAATATATATTCATCTAAACTACTGCTAAACTGCTCTGTGACCGCCATTCACTAGCTACGCTGAATAATACCCAGTATTTAGGAGGTTTAATCCTAAGGAAAGGGCTCCGCGGAGATCCTTACTAGGTTTTGGAGATCCTTAATAGGCTCCGGCAATTTTCGTCGGTTGTTGCAGCTGTCCAATGACCAAATCTGTCTTGTTGTTGTGAGTTATCAGCTCGATAAGACTTCCGCTTCCCGGACGCGTTTCGGGGTTGCTCGCCCATTCGAAAAATTTTCTGAAAAAAAATTAGAAAAAATATTTTCTGTTTTTAATGACAACGCTCATCTTGACTTATTTTATTGCTTAAACTTGAAGAAAGTTAGAAGCATAGGTGTTTTTTTGGGGGGGACAGAGGGGTGCACCCCCCCCCCTAGAGCCAAAATTTTGGACCCCCCCTAGAAAAAATTCAGGGCCCCCCCCTCCCTCCCAAAGCTCGAGAGTGGTCCGCCCTGACCCCCCCCCCCTAGCGAGGCTGACCGCCCTCCCCCCCCCCCGACCAATTTGGAAGTATATTTATTTATTTACTGTCAAATACCCGGCTTTTTAATTCGATACAGTTTTTAAATACACATTTTAGGCCTAAATTGGCTGTTTTAATACATAAAATTAAATATTAGACCTAAAAACACTTAAATTATTGAGTTAAAAAAATTTTGCTAAAAATTGGACCCCCCTGACCGCTGACACCCCCCCTAAATTTGAAATCATGCACCCGGGGTCGACCGTCCCTAAAAAGCCAGGAGGGTCCGATCCGGACCACCTGGACCCCCTAAAAAATTTTGGCCTTCCACCCGTTGGTGGACCCCCCTGTCCCCCCAGCGGACCTGACCAAAAACACCTATGGTTAGAAGTATAGATGAAACACAGTCATCGAAGGTAAGGGGGTACTAGGGGGGTCGAACCCCCCTGGATTTTTAAGGGGTCCACCCGGAGTGCATGACAGAAAACTTAGTATAAAAAAATACTTAAAATTTTCTCGAGGAGGGAAGGAGGGTCAAATTTTACATTCTAGAGGGGGGTCCAGAGGTAAAAACTTCAAAAATTTGGGGGAAAGGGGGTAGGAATTTTTTTTAGGCCCCTAAAATTTCAAGGTTGGGGGCTGAACCCCAACCTACCCCCCCCCCCCTCTTGTTCATCTATGGTTTGGTTAGAAGGCATTTTGAAGAAACTTTTTTAAGCATTTTTTCGAATTTGGAGGTTAAACCTTTTTCTTTCCTATTCTGAAGGCTGAAAGCTTAAAAACTTTTCCCCAGAATTTGGGAAGTTAACACACTCCCGCGCTCAGCACCTGTGTATATGCCTTGAACACTTATGGCATAAAATATAGTATAATAATTAAAATTGATGCAATTAAGTGACGTTAAATTATAACTTCCTGTCGTGATTCAACACCATTAACAGAAATTTTAAAAAGTTTTTGATCTTAACCCGTTCCCGTCATAGGTGGTTTTTTGGGGGGACGGAGGGGTCCACTTCCAGCCCCCTCCTCCAAGAGCCAAAATTTTAGACCTCCCCCCTGAAAATTTCTAGGGCCCTCCTCCCTCCCCCCAAAGCTAGAGAGCGGTTCGGTCTGACCTCCGTAGCGAAACCGACCCCCCTCCTCCCCCCACCTTCCAACCAAATTACAAGTATAATTTTTTTATTTATTGTCAAAAACACGGTTTTCTAGTAAAAAACAATCTAAATCTCAATAGGCTGTTTTAGCGTATAAAAGTCAATATTAGAACTAAAAACACTTAAATTACTGAAAAAACTTAAATCGGATGTTAAATAATCGCACTCCTCCCACTCCCCTAAATTTGAAACTCCGCACACCGGGTCGACCTCCCTAAAAAGCCAGGGGGGGTCTAGACCCCCCTAAAAAATTATGGCCTTTCTTCTACCCGGGGGTGGACCCCCCCCCCTTAGCGGAAGTGACAAAAACCACTTATGGTTTCCGTGATGGTTTTTTCCCGTTACAACCGTGAAACCTTCACACAAAAAAGTGAAACCTTCGTATCACGGTGGTGATATTTTTGTATGACCAATGTCGTACGTAAACCTTACAGCGGTAAACTCTACGCACGACATAGATCTTACTTAGAACATATATAATTTTTGATTGCGAATAGTGCCCGCCCAATGAGCATGATAATTTAATTTTAAAGCTGTCCGGTAGCAATATGTAAATTTTTGCAACATGAAATATCTTACATAATACACTGTATCAGTGAGAAAAATCTGCATATTGCTACCGTATACTTTTACACCATTTCAATTTGCTCGCTTACTGGGCACCATTCGCGCACCAAATTTATATATGACCTAAGTAAGACCTAAGTCATAATACGAAGGTTTTACGATTGTTACTGAGGAAAAGACAATCACCTGAACGTTTTTAATACAATGTTGTTAGGTTTTTTTAAATAACAAGTAGCCCGTGTCAGCCATACCGCTGACAAATAATTTTTTCCGCATTTTTTATATTCATTTACTAATCTTTTTTTTTTTCAAAATTCAACCCTTCTATGCCATTCCCGTGACTGTAAGCTTTACAATGATACCTCAGTTAACCCACTAAATTTTGTTGTTGGGGAGAAGGGTCTTTCCCTCCTTTGGTAAAAATATGTTGTCCAGCATAAAGATGTTCATGTTAATTTTTTAACTACTAATTTCAACCCCCTTATGATGCTTCCTGAACTATAAGGTTTCCCATAATATCTCATTTACCCCAATCTTTTTTGTGATTGGGAAGGAAGGTCATTCCTTCTTTGGTAAAAATATGTTGTCCAGTATAAAGATGTCCATGTTATTTTTTTTAAATTTCAACCCATTTATGACCATCTCCAAACTGTAAGCTTTGCAATGATACCTCATTTAGCCCAATCCAAGGTTGGGGAGAAGGGCCCCCGCCCCTTTTGGTGAAAATGCGTTGTCCAGCATAAAGATGTCTTTGTTATTTATTTTTTGAAACATTTAACCCTTTTATGATATTTCTTTGAATTTAAGCCTTGCAATGATATATTTTAGCTGTACATTGGCGGATTATTCTTTACCAATAAGCTTGAGCCAATTTGAAGATTAAAAATTTTTCAACTTTCAAAGTCCATAGGGCCGTTTTTTGTAAAAATGTTTTGTCCAGGTTAAAGACGTCCATGCAAAAATTTTCTCAATTGCAACCTCTTTTAGACATTCCCCGGGCCGGACTGCAATGATATCTCACTTTACCCAATCCCTTTTATGGTTGGGGAGCAAGATAATTTCCTTCTTTAGTGAAAAAAAAACGTTGTACAGTATAAAGATGACCATGTTCTTTTTTTTCTAAAAAACATGATATTCTGGTTTTAAATTGGCTAACTCTTACCAATAAGTTTGAGCCAATTCGAACACAAAAAAAATTATCAACTTCAAAAATTCATAGGGGGTGAAAATGCATGCGTTGTCCAGTCTAAAGATGTCCATGTAAATTTTTTTTAAATTTCACCTATAAGCTTTTCAGTGATACCTCATTCAATCTATTCCGCTGGGTAGTTGGAGAGGAGTTAGGGAACACACAAACAAACGCACGCAGGCACGCGCGCACACGCACACAATGGGTGAACACTGCATGTAGTGAACACTCTAGCGGTAAAGGTTGCCAATATCGTTATTAATGTTGGACGAAGAGTCTTAACCATAGGGGTGAAACATTTTCGCCCCTCCTGGCTTGTCTTAGCGCCTTCCCTTTGCATAATCTGCATAGGGAAGATAAGTTTCAGGTTATTCAACAACAACAACACGCACGCACACACACACACACACACGCACACACACACACACACACACACACACACACACACACACACACATGCACGCACGCACGCACGCACGCACACACACACACACACGCGCACGCACGCACGCACGCACAGAGAGAAAGAGAGAGATATTTTACGTCTATAAAAAACAACCGATTAAAAAGTTGGACTTAATTTATAATAATATCGGTTTAACTTGCTCGTCAACTAAAAATAATGGGGTTTACCGTTCACGTTGAATAATCGGAGTAATAATTAATAAATTATTTAGAATAATAAATAATTAGAATTAATACTAATAATTAAAGTAAAAGTAATCAGTGAACTTACTCAGCAACAAAAGATAATGGGGTCCACGTTGAGTGATCGGCGTGCGGCATACCTTTTCTGTTTCCAGGAGTGTCCAGCGTTACTCTAAATTTAAAACACAAAAAATTTTATCAAAAAAAATCAAAACAATTATTAAAAACTTTTTTCATAAAATTTGTTTCAGTTAAATTGTAAAAGAAGAATCTCAAACCCGTAATCAGGTTATCCTTCGAAACCTGCATACTATTCTATTGTTTAGCCGATTAGGGTTGTTGTAACCAAAGAAATTAGTGGTTTAAACTCGGCCGACAGTGCCGATTTTAAGTCGAAAATTTGAAACTGCTGAAACTTTAAAGCCTAAATCCAAGCCCAGTTCTAAATCTAAGCCTGAAAATAAATTTTAATATTGTAGGAACTTCCAGGGGAATCACCACGACTGAGACAGTGTGTGTTAGGCTAATGTTCGGGCTACTACTGTCCGCGGCTTAGTCTGTTCATGAAATCATATCATGAAATAGATTTTAAGTTTAATACAGCCTAAGTAAACTTACGGTAAAATGGCGAGTGATGTAGTCTGCTTCGGCAGGCCGGAGCGGGAGGAGTTCAGACTGGAGACCAACTGGTGGACGGCTGCTTTCGCCAAACCGTATCCCATCATTCCTGAAAAAAAATTCTATAGAGTTATAATAAAAAAAAACAATAAACAAATTTTTGTTTTAAGATACTTTTTTTCTCAACGATTAAAGTGCGGACCTGTGCACTGCCACCCACTCCCCCCCCCCCTCCGGGGTTTTATTGGGGGGAATTCCGAAATGGGAGGCACGGGAGGCAACTTTTTTGAAACGGGGGGGGCAATAAACGGGGAGGCAAGCAGCGGAGAAAAAAAGGAAAAAAAAAGAGAAAAAAAGGAAATGGAAAAAAGGGACAAAAAAATACGAAAATAAGGTTAAAATGGGAACGGGACACGAGGGTACTGGACACGAGGGTACTGGACACGAGGGTACTGGACACGAGGGTACTAGACACGAAGGTACTGGGCTTAAAAAAATTGCGTTCACCACAACCTCGCAGCAAAATCAATTCATTATGCAAGGGGGATACGAGGGTACTGGACACGAGGGTACTGACGAGCAAAAAACATAACTTTCCCGCATAAAGCGGGATAAACATATTGCATAAGAATAGTTTGTCTTACTTAAAAATCATTTACTTTGTTTAACTGACTTATAAAAGGTAAGATTATAAGAAAAAAATTTAGAAGACATAAAACAAAAATAATAATTCCATAACATTCAAAGATTTTTGTGTTATTTGACTACATTCTTGTGCATTTAAAAAAAAATAATAACTAGCTTTAAAAATGCTGAGAAGCTATGATACGACTCGAAAAATAATAAACATTAAGGTTGCTGTTATGCTTTGATTGTGCTGTCAAAACATTTTTGTGGTTATTTTTCGTGGTGTGTAGAAAAATAAATTTTTAATAATGCCTTCGGAAAAAAATAATTGCAAATAATTTTTGTATTAATAACCTTGCAAAAACATTTTAGTAAAATATTTTCCAAAAAACAATTGCTTGCCTTTTTTAAAACTAAATTATTCAGTATTTTCTAAAAGCACACTATTAAATTAAAATATTATCAGAAAGTTTAGCTTATTTTTGGGTTTTGCTTAGGCTTAGGAAAATAAAGTTTAATGTTCAATAGTGGGCTTTAAAGACTCCCAAACATCCGTTGTTGGATTATTTTACTCACGACTCTATACTTAAACGTAATTGCATAAAATATCATACATGAAAAATCTAACAATATATGTATGTTTTTGGGTTTCAAAAGCACATTTTGTTTGTCTTGTTTTAAATGGTCAACATGTGTTCAAGTGATTTCCTTAAGTTAGAGTGGACTAAAAAAGACATTTTTTACAGTTCTACTACCGAAACCTATTTTTGCGGAAGTTATTTTTTCTAAAGATTTTATCAAAAAAAAAATCAATTAATTTAATCAAGAGTCGATGAAAAGAGTCTAAATAAAAAAATTACAGCAAAAAACTGTGCAATTCGCTTCGTATTTTCATACGAGTATATATTTTAGAAAAAACAGTAATTAAATAACTTCTTGGCGTTCTCATTCCACTCATGATTGTTTAATATTGATTCTGTTATTTTTTTTGCAAATGGAGAGTTTTGATTCGAAGCTCCACAGCTTTGGAGAAAGTTTTAAACATTATTATTGTTTTTATTAAAAGTCCGTTGTATAAATTGTGTGTAAAATGACCTTTAGAAATTTCGTTTAATTAGTATAGTATGATGTTTTTTAAACAATACACGAAGTTTTTTTTTATTATTAAATTATATTAAAGCAAGCAAAATGTTATTTATAATTAAAAACGAACCGACTTATGATTAAAATTTAGTTCAGCTCATTCAGCTTAAAAAATTTACATATTTGTGGCAAACGTATTTTTTCTTTGCTCAGTACCCTCGTGTCCAGTACCCTCGTGTCCAGTACCCTCGTGTCCTAGAATCGGTTAAAATAGGTCTAAAATGGCTTAAAAAGCATTGCAATAGGCTAAAAACTGCAAAAATTTCGCGATGGCTTCATTAGGTAAAAAATAGCGCTATAATTTTTGGGTACTTTTTCATTTTTGCAAATCCTCCAATAAAGCGGGGGGGGGGGCATTTCCAGACCCTGCACAGGTCTGAAAGTGTGTAAAAAAAACGGGTGTATAATCCAATAAAACCAGAAACGAACAATAAAAAAATTGATCAGGAATTCGCGCCACTTACCGGGTGTGTAGTCCAGGGCCGCTTTGGCACCCGTAAGCTGGAGCAGACTTCCCTCTTTGAGATATTTAGTGGCCAACTGGGCGGCGATCACCGATGACCACACGCTTTGCTTCCACATGAGATCGCAACTTTTTACAAAATCTGGAAAACAAAATTGAATTAAAAAAACAAAACGTTTAAATAACTTAATATAAACAATGTAAAAAGACAGTCATTATGCGTAAAATATAGTTGCATTAGTTTTTAAATAAACAATCCTCGAAATCAAATTTGGGCCCTATCTTTAAGTTACTGCAAAAAGTAAATTCTAAAATGTACTGAAATTAATCTTTGAAAAAATTAATGATTAATTGAGAAAACAGTCAGTGATATTTCAAAAATAATTGGCCGTAAGTTAAATCGTAAAACAAAACACTACAAATATTACGTTACCATTATATACCAAAAATTTGTACATACTTAAAAAAAATTCAAATAATTTTTAAAATATCTGCAACTCAATCCCTGTTGTACTGTAATTATGATGTTATGTTTTTTGTTATGTTATAATCAAAACTGGTAATGTGCTTCTAATCATAAATTTTAAGTTTTTAAACTGAAAATTAGAATGTCGAAATATGCCCCCTTTACAGCAAGCATAATATTTACACAGTTTAAAACAGTTTGTCTAACTATCCTTTTTTTGTAATTTTACATTATTAAGACCGGTTTTGATCGCGATAACAGTTTAAACTGAAAATTCCAGCAAAAATGAATTGTCATTTATTACCAATGCAATTTTTAAACATAATATTAAACACCTTTGTATTGTAAAAAAAATTTTAACATCAAAAGCAAAAAAAGTGAAGAATTATTATTATCATTAGAAATCCTGCAAGTTAATAATGTATTAAATGACATAAAATCACAAAATTTAAAATTCGAAAAAAATTTGCAGACATTTGCACGCCCCGGATTGGATATATCTTCTTAATGTATTTTCCCCCTGCCTAAAAACCAAAATCAAGTAATTAAATAAAATTAGTTATTTTGACAAAATGATCCCAGTTTACCTATTTTTTGGTTGTTTTTTTTCTTGCCATTTTGACCTGTTTTTAAGCAAAATTTATTTTTTGCATTTTTTTCCTTTTCTGAGTTTTACCGTTTTTCCAAGACATTTTCCCTCTTTCCGGTTAAAATCCGGAAGTCATTAATAGTTAGAAAAAGGTGAAAATCTCACCTTCGGAGGCCGCGTTACCGCCCGCCCATCCGCCCGCCACGCAGAAGATGGCGTCCAACTTCTGATTTTCCAAAGAAGCACCGACAGACGCGTTCACCTGCTTCGCCTATAATCAGCTATTATAATATATAATAAACAAGCAAAATCAATATTGGCATAGGTGAGAAAGGGGGGGCAGGGTGGGGTCCACCCTCCCCCTAGCCTCAAAATTTTGGGGGCCCCCCCTAGACGAAAATCTAGGGGGCCCCCTTTTCCCCCAAAATTTCCGAATTTTTTACCCCTGACCCTCCTTCTAGATTTTGAAATCTGACCCCCCCAACCCCAATCAGGAAAATTTTAGGTACCTTTTTTATACTAAATTTTCTTCCAAAAACGTGAATTTTCATCACATATTCATGCTTTTACACCCTTTTTATACATGAATATGGCTTTTAATTCAATAAAATGTAGTAGTATCCTATAAAAAGAACAATTATTATTTATTAACAAGTTATTATGGTTTAAAACTGTTTTGCTTTGGACACCGGACCCCACCTGACCCCCCTCTAGATTTCAAAATTTCGCACCCCGGGTCGACCCCCCTAAAAAGCTAGGGGGGATCCGGACCCCCCTGGGACCCCCCTCCTAGAATTCAAAATTTGATTTACCCCGGGTAACCACCCCCCCCCTAGCTTCCCCGACCGTGCTCACCTATGAATAATAGGATTAATTAAATTAAGTTGAAGTAACGCTGTTAGCCACTGATTGACTTTGACTGAGATATAGCTTTCTAAAAATATCAAATCGAGGTAAGATAATAGGTTCAGACACAAAGGTAGGGTTATATGCATACATGGGCAAGTTGGTCCGGAGTGGGGGGGGGGTTAAACCCCAAATTAGGGGGGGGTTAAAATCCGAGAAACGCAAAATACCCATATCGTTTTTTTTCTGGAGTGCATTTTACCCTTATCGTTTTTCAATTTTGAAGGAAAAATAGGTTAAAAACAGTAATTTTAGGTCAAAAAGCCCTTTTTATAGCATTTTTGAGCTTTTTATTGCTTAAAACATTCATTTTGACCTCAAAACTTAAGTTTGGAGGCAGTTAGAAGTCATTTTAAAGACATTTTTTTCTTCATTTTTCCAAAATTGGGGGGGGGGGTTAACTTTCTCCCCCCACTTCTGAGTGGGGGGTTAAACCCCCCTTCTCAGAATTTGGGGGGGTTAACCCCCCCCCCCAACCCCTCCCCGTGCCCATGTATGGTTATATGTTATACCCATATGCACAAGAAAAGGTTGGTTAACCATACAACCCCCCTTCCGTTCTCCTCAATCAAAAAAACACGATTGGTTTAACAACCCACTTATAAACACAAAATGGGATGGGTTAAGGCTTCCCAATTCCAAATTCTGCTCCTCCTGTTAACAAAAAATATGACAACCATAGGTGGACGGGGGGTTGGGGGTTATACCCCCCAAAAATCCCCACAATAGCCGACACCCCCTCCTAAAATTTGGGGGTACCCCGGACACCCCCCTAACATTTGGGGAGTCCCAGTACTAAAAACGCTAAAAATGGGGTATTTGAGGTATGCGCCAAAAAAATTTTGGGGACACCCCCTCCATAGGTCACCGACCTCCGACGGCTAGGGGGGTCCACACCCCGAGGTGTTTTGGTTTTTGACCTCTAGGGGGGGTGTTAGGGGAGGTGTTTTTTATCAAATCAAGTCTTTAGGGGGGGTGTTAGGGGGTTTTTTGGTCTTTATAGAGGGGGGGGGCATAGGTGTCCGACCTGCCCGGACTGCCCGGACCGCCCCCCCCCCCTGAGGACCGGTCCAGGGTACCCCTCCCCCCTAGCGCCCATTTTGGACCCTCCCCCCCCCCTAAAATCCCGGTCCAGGCCGACCCCCCTCCTGAAGGCGTTTTTGACAATCCCCCCCCCCTAACAGCTGTTCCACCCCCCCCCCCCTTATCATTGATAATGATGATGACGACGATAGGCCCTCAACAAGTTCAGCAGCATATCAATATAAACAGCGATATAACCAGCAATGCGGCGGTTCAGACTACAACATGGCAACTACTATTGCAGATCTAGAGATGAATGAAGAGCGTGTTGAGCAACTATATGGGCACCAGAAGCCCGGTCCCGGAAGTGATGATGATGATGATAGTATTGTGGATGAAAGGGCAGAAAGGGGAACGATTTCCTTATGTGATTATAGTTTGAAATCTACAAGTCATTTTAAACCTGAGTGGGTTAATATAATCCAATCCCATTTAAAAGAAATATCTATTCAAACCGTTTTAAAGAATAAAAATTGGTTTGAACTTCTGGTTAACCGAGATAATCCAAAAAATTCAAATTACAGATGCCGAATATGCTACGATTGGTTCAATAAATTGAATATAGCAACAAATAGAAGACCAAAGCAATCCAAAGCCTCAGGTTGTTCAACAAGAGATAAGAAAAAAACCCAATGGGATATATCTCAACACACTCGATCAAAAACCCACATAGATATTGTCAGTGCGATCAAAGAGGTAAAGCAAAGAAACACAAATCAATGTCTAAAACTAGCTCAAAAAAGAATTCGGAATGCATATAATACCAGGTATTTGATCACAGCAAGAATGTTTCGAACAATATTTATTGAATGCAAAACAAATATTCCATTCCTGAATCATGCGGAAATGGTAATGCTCCAAGAAGCCAATGGTATAAACATAGGTGTACGACATCGTGGGAAAACACTCGCTAACAAAATGACAGAATTTATTTCAAATACTATGCACACGACACTTCTTAAAAACCTTGTTGAAACTGATATTCCATTTTCACTAATTACAGACACATCAACCACAAATACACAGGACCATGTGATGATCGTATACTTTCAAACAATTGAAAAAAATAGACCGGTCATGTATTTTTATAAACTAATCCAATTATCACACATAGGAACGGCAGAACAATTAATGACGCGATTGGATGAAGAAATTTCAGAAGACGATTTAAGACAGACCGGATTTAAGGCATATGTAAAGCGCCATTTAATAGGATACGCATCAGATGGGGCAAGCGTTATGATGGGCAGAGGAGGACTTAAAGGGAAATTACAAACTTATATATCCCAGGGAACAACCCACGGGAATCAGTTATTTGCAGTACATTGCATGGCTCACAGAACCCATCTTGCAGTCCGGAAAGGAATCGAAAATATTGATTCCCTTACTAAACTTGAGGACTTTGCACAGTCCATATACAATTTTTATAATCGCATAGGATATAAAAAAACTTCACATATAAAAAGCTTAGCAGAAGCGATGAGTGTGACATTCTATAACATAAAATACATCTTTCACATTCGGTGGATATCTTCGGAATATGGCGCTATAAATAATTTGATACATAACTACAACCTTCTTACACAAGACCTAATTCTAATAGCAGATGATCCCAGTTTTTCAAAGGACGCCCAAGCAACAGCGGTGGGGCTGCAAAGAACATTCAAAGGAAGGCATTTTACCATGCTACTTTTTTATTTAAAGGATGTGCTGCATGCACTACAAGTTTTTTCAAGAAGGCTACAAAAATCCGCCGGATTAGTAGTTGATAAGTATGACATGCTGGCAGATTTACATAATACCCTGAATATGTAGGAAGCAAAAAAAATCAACAAAACGGTACCTCTTATAATATGTTAACGTTTTTAACAGTTTCCAAAAGCTTTTTTGGCAGGTCCAGGCTTTTCCCCCCCCTAAGTACCCCAGTCCAGGCTTCCCCCCCCTAAGGACCCTTCAGTCCAGGCTACCCCGGGGTCAAAATTTTTCGAAAATTTGGTCCAGGCTGACCCCCCCCCTGCTGGGCCTACAAAATGGTAAAAAATGGGCTGACCCCGGGGTCAAACCCCCCCCCCCTAGCCGTCAAGGGTCGGACACCTATGGGGGGGGGGGTCTGGGGAATGGGCCTTCAGAGGGGGGGGGTGTCTGGTCTGAGGTCTAAGGGGGGGGGGTGCCACACCCTCTACCACCCCCCTATCGGTGACCTATGACCCCCTCCCGAAATTTCGGGAGTCAGTTATACCCTCCCCAAAAAATCCGGAAGGCGGCCCACCTATGATAATAAATCAGTTGACCTCTGGCAGCGTCCATTCGATGTCAACCTTGGGTTTGTCCAACCCGATGAACACAAGGCTAATACAACAACAAAAAACTATGATGAGTCAAAAATTTTCCCCTGAACTTTTAATACTATAATTTCAAAAATTAACTAAAAAACGGTGACATTTTTTTTCCACAGATTTTTTTAAAACCGAAAAAATTTAGGTTAAGTGTTACCGGCATGTAAAGCCCCAATTTTACATTTTTTAATGCAGTTTCTTCGACGCAACAGTTGTATTATATAAATTTTTTAGCGGATCGTATTGCACCCTTTTCCTGTCTGCCATCAAAAATACATACCATAAAAGAATATCTAACAGCACACTAAAGTTGTATTTTTTTGTTGTGCGAAAATAATAGGTAACAGTGCGAAAAAAGCGATATAGAGTGCAAAAAAAAACTCGCAATTTTTTGCAAGAAAACTAACACCGCTGTAAAATTGCTTCGCAGAAAAACTAGCAGAAAATGGCGAATTTTTTGGCAAAAGTCACACAAAACTGCACATGTGCAATTTTTCTGGCAAAATTTTGGTCAAAATCTTAATGTACAGTAGAATATTTTTCTTGTGTAATACATTTTACACAACATCAATACAATTATTTTTGGAAACTACGTCAGCCAGATCATATCGTCGTTACTACGGCAAAATGAGCCACAATTTGCATAAAATATGTGTACCTGTGACTGTGACTAGTTTTAAATTTAAATCAGGACTCCATTAACTACAGAATGAGTCACGGTCACGTGTATTTTATAATGAGACAGTGGCTCATTTTGCCGTAGTAACGACGATATTATGCATTGTTTTTTACCTGCTCATCCCAATCGTTTGATGATCCGGTCACAATTACGTTTGCAGAAGCGTTTTCATTTAAGGCTAAATCCACGTTTAATACCCACTAAAATATTTTAAAAACTTATTTATTTACTATTATCAATCAATCACAAATACAAATTCGGAATGTTACGCTACACAAATTAACTTAAATGTGTTTACTCGGTGTGCGTGTGGTGTGTAGACGAAGTACTATTGATGTGCAGTTTTTTGCATTGTTACCGCTGCACTTCCCTCGTCTCCTAGTACCATCGCAAAATCTGGCAAAGTCGGACTCTTAAATCCAGCAAATTTTTCAGAAAAAATTGACCCCTCTGTTAGTAAACCCCTTCCTCCCCAAATGAAATTTTGGGCACGTCCTTGACTACAAGGTCGTGTTTATACCATACATGTAAAATACAACATCAGACCTGTGCACGATCTGGAAATGTCCCCCCAATATTAGTGGCTGTGCCCTCTGCTCGCCCTAAAATGAAAACATACCCAAAAATTATGGCGCCACTTTTGACCTATCATGATATGATATGACGCCATCATCGCAAAATTACTTCTTGCAGTTTTAGTATATTTTAATGCTTTATAGCCATTTTAGACCTATTTTTACTTAATTTTCGGCTTTTTGTCCTTTTTTCTTCTTTTTCTTTTTTTTTTCTTTTTTTCTCTTTTTCCCCTACTTGCCCCCACCTCCTTTTCAAAAAAATTGTCCCTGTGCCCCCTACCATTTTGGAATCGCCCTCCTTCCCCGGTAAAACCCCGGGGGGCAGTACACAGGTCTACAACTACAACATGTGGAACTAAAACATAAAAACTTGGTCGCTTGCGGGTAGTTAAACCTGGCTTGTTGAAAATAAGTTAAATTCACTAAGACATTAATTCCCTTCTTTAATTTAGATGTTAGATAATTACAATTTAAAAAAAACAACAAAAAATATGTTTTTTCAAAAATGTGTTCGCTTTAATATATTCAGTATGATTGGATTTAGTAAAAATATTTTTTACAGCTAGCTTTATAACTTTTTAAATGACTGTAACAAAAACATTTTTTTTATTATTGAAATATATATGACCAAAATGAAGTTTTAAATAAAGATGTAACATATTATATTAAATACACACAAGCGATATTGGCTAAACTAGATCAAGATCAAGTATATTTTTCTCTTGATAACACTGGTGTAGCAGACCTGTGCACGGTCTGAAAATGCCCCCCGCTTTGTTGGAGGATTTGCCCCCCAAGCCCCGTTTTATTGCCCCCACCCCGCTAAAAAATGAAAATGTACCCTAAAATTTTAACTCCATTTTTTACCTATAATGACTCCATGATCGCGAATTTTTCGCAGTTTTTAGCCTATTTTAATGCACTTATTTTTACCTTATTTTTGCTTTTTTGTCCCTTTTTTCCCTTTCTTCTTCTTTTTTCTCCTTTTTTTTCTTTCTCCCCTGCTTGCCCCCCATTTTATTGCCTCCTCCCGTTTAAAAAAAGTTGCCCCCCCCGCTTTGGAATCGCCCCCCCCCCCCAAATAAAACCCCGGGGGGCAGTGCACAGGTCTAGTGTAGTGAACTAACTACCTATATACAAAAAAATTGTTTTGAGTTTACGGTTTATGTGCATTAAGCCATTGTTTATTGTAGTATGTACAATGTTTAGATTTTTTATTACCCATCCTTTGGATTTAAAATAGTCCACAACGGTTGAACCCAAAGCTCCCCTTCCTCCATAGACTAGAACGCGTCCGGCAGTCATGATGTGCAGCAAAAAAGATAAAAAGCTTTTCTAAGTAAGCAGTTACTGTAGATTACCAGGTTATTGATTAATGGTGCTTTACATACAGTGAAACACTTTTTGTTTCTGAGTTTTTAGTTCAGAATGGTGGGCAAACCTAAAAGAAATTTTATTTTTAAGAAAAAATTAAGAAAAAATTTTAATTTACCGCTAAATTAAAATAAAAATTTTGTTTTAACATTGCTGAAAGTCCGGAGAATCTAAAAATTTACAAAAAAATTATAAATTCAATAGTCACATCGACATGGATCACCAAAAATATGGACAACAAATTTGTTTTTGTTTAAAAAGCTAATTTAAGCTTATTTTTAATCAGATTTATTCTTTCTAAGCCTAAGCAAAGCCTAAAAATCAAGCTAAATTGTATTACGAGACATTTTTATTAAATTATCCCATTTTTTTAAATTTTAATGTTTTTCACGACTGAATTTTGATACATTTTTAAGCGGTTGCTGTACAAAATTGGTGAAGACCAGAAAAAAATTAAAAATATTTTTAGAACCACCAGACTCTCGGCAATCTAACAAGTATTCATTCATATTGGTTAAAGCACTATTAAAAATTTTTTTTAACAGCATAAAATGTACCTTGAAAAAAGGTCATTTTTGTCTATAAAACACCATTTATTTTCTTGAAAGGTAGTTTAATCACTTTTTAATGCATAAAATTAAGATCGCAAAGTCAGAATTGACCTAGAAACATGTTTTTTGTTTATGTTTGTTTGGTGGAATTCTCAAATCAAACTGATTTTTGGTACACGTTTAGTACTTGTACCTTTAACAAACATCATAAATTGCATATGCTAAAAAAGGTCATTTTTGGGAAATTGTAAATTCCACCAACACCAACACTGCCTCAAATTTACACAAATTATATATTGATGTGCAGGTTAGACTTAGGCTAAAACTTTGATTTTGATCAAAATTTGGCACGGGGGGCAAATCTTTGCATAATACTAAAAATTACAGTAGATTACCGTAGATTTTGGTCGGACTTGGTGGAATTTAGTTTGCCTCATTTTTGGGTAAAAATCGGTTCATAACTCTTTTTGATAAGCCCAAATCTTAAAAATAACCATAAAAACAAAGTCTGCGTGTCCGATTTAATGTACAAATATGTTTTATGAGGTGTTTGGAAATTTCGTCTTCTACATCTCCTCTTTCAACATCTCGTCTTCTACATCTCGTCTTCGGAAAACTCGTCTTTTAAACATCTCGTGTTCAGAAAACTTGTCTTTTGAATGCCAGTTTGTAAACGTACTTTCAAAAATGCGAGTTTCGACCCCAATGATAAAATTTTCTTTGATTTTTGGGTTTTGCCTAGGCTTAGGAAAAAAATAAAGTTTTTACTCTTCAGTTCAAAAAGCATCATTAAATACAAATTTACCATGATAAAGTTTTGCTTGATTTTCAGGTTTTGCTTAGGCTTAGGTTTTCAGTTTTTTGAATAAATCATTTAATAAAAGTTTATCATGATAAAAATTTTGCTTGATTTTTGGCTTTTGCTTAGGTAAAAAAAGGTTTTCAATGCATTGTTTGAGTTTTCCGAAGAAGAGATGTTTAAAAGACGAATTTTCCGAGGACGAGATGTAGAAGACAAGATGTTGAAAGACGAGATGTAGAAGACGAAATTTCTGGGAACCGTTTTATGAGTGTATTTTACTGTAGGATCGGTCAAATCGAATTTTGGGAAGCATATGGGAATCGTACCAAAAGCGTTTGCTATTCTCAGTAATAGTAATTCTCAGTAATGACCTCAGATTCTCTGATTTAACCTTTACAGCTGTTTCATAACCTAAGCTTACGTGTTCCTAAGCCTAAGCAAAACCTAAAAAACAACCTGAGCTTTTGCTAAGCACAGCACTTGTTTCATAAAGTTTAGTTTGTTTTTTTAGGCTTTGCTTAGGCTTGGAAACACGTGGGCTTAAGCTTTGGAAAAAAAGCGTAGGTTGTTTTTTAGGTTTTACTTAGGCTTAGGAAACAACTATGACCCCAAAGATGACTTTTTTTAAATTTCTCCTTAAAAACACTTAAAATTCATGAATTTCTATGAAGCCTTTGAAATATTAAATTATCAGAGGTTAAACTAACTTAATCTGATGTAAGATGTACAACTAAAATAGTACAACTCAACTATGTAGTTGAATGTATATATCAATTTAAGTGAAGTCTTAGTAGTCTTTTTTACAATTGTTGCAGGGACGTACCCCCCAGGGTTTCATTTGGGGTACGGGGGTGGATTTCAGAGGAGCCCTCCCTCCAAAATTTGGGGGGGCGAAGCCCCCTTTTCCCTAGTAATCAATTATGGGATATCAATTGGTGATAATATTTTTGTTGTGGCGTTAAGCGCCGCCACATACCTAATGCGCCACCACATGGAAATATGATCTATCAGTTTCACGCTTGACGCTGCGTAAAAACCAATATCACCAATCGATAGCCCATCATCAGTTACACATGTTCACTAAATTTCATGTTAATTAGTGTATTTAATCAGTTATAGCTGATTTGTCCACGCGGCAGCGCATTAAGTATGTGGCGGCGATTAACGCCACAGCATAAATAATATTAGCAATCGATAGCCCATCATTGATTACATATGTATACCAAATTTCATGCTTTTAGGTCCATTTAGTCTGGAGTTATTCATGTTTTTTTATGTGGCGGCGCTTTGCTCCGCATCAAAATTATTATGACCAATCAATAGCATCTTATTCATTACATACGTATATAAAATTTCATGTTTCTTAGCTGATTTAATCTAAAGTTATAGTTGATTCAATGTGCATAAGTGAGATTATTTAGGTTTTTTGCTCCCTCATGCTGCTTACGCCATGGCGCCCCACACAGCAGCGCCGTGACAAAACTCTAGTATTATCAATCAATAGCTCATTATTATTTACATATGTCTACTAAATTTCATGTTTATTACTGTATTTAATCGCAAGTTATAGGGGATTCCTTAAGGTAACTCCATCTAACATTGAGTATTTTTCCACTTATAATAATATGCAAATATTTATCTTACTGCAGTGGTAATATTCCTAATAGTAGGTTTCAATTCTTTTCACAAGTAAGTGGTTTATGTTTTTCGGAGGTTGGTTCAAAAATTTTTGGTAGGTTTTAGTTGTTTTTTTAGTTTTTATTTAAAAAAAGAGACCATTTATTTATTTTTTTGGAATTTTTTAAACTTTTAAAATTATATCTTTTTTTTCAAGAAAGACACCATTAATTAACAAAACTATCATAAAAAAGTTTTTGATTTTTTTGGGTTTTTCTTAGGTTTAAAAAAATAAAGTTTTTTTGTTTAATGGTGTCATATATTTTGTCTTTTTTTTTGAGAGGGAGGGGGGTTTCTGGAGCCAGTCCACTAACAAGATGTTAACAGCCAGTGAAGTTAGCGGATTATGAAAAAAAATGTGTTTTACAGTTTAAACCAAAAAATTGTAAATTTTACCAGAGAAAAAAGCAAAATTCAAGCAATAAAAGCTGTTTTAAGTAAACAGCGAACTTAGCCATTAGTTTTCATTCCAGTAGTGGACCCACCCCTGTTTGATATGTTAACTGATTAATAAACCTCCATGCGCGTTTCTTTCATGCAGTTTGGGGGTTTTATTCTATGCTTTTAGATGTTCATACGTCATGGACGCAGTACCTAGGCGACAGCTGCGTCGGTATAAAAACACCATGGACAAATTCACCAAAGGCCCAACTCACCATAAACGTTACAAAATAACCATATGTGGTGTCAAGTCAATTCACCATAAATATAATGCGTTTCCAATATTTTTTATAAGTTTTGACGCTTGGAAAATACAAATAAGATTTATCATGATAAAATTTAACTTAATTTAAAGGTTTTGCCTAGACTTAGGACAAGATTAACCCTTTTTTAATGCTTTCGTGATTAAAACTAAGTTTTTTAAACAAATTTTAGTTTGCAAATGCATTTCTGATTGTTTGGAATTAGCACTACGTTATGGTGAGTTTTGTCATTGGGATTTAACACTACTTTTATGGCAAATTTGCACGTCAACCGTCAGCTGGCGCCTAGTCTCCAAATTTTAGGCGCCAGCGCATAAATCTAGGCGCCAGTGTTTCCAGGTTAAGGTTTTTCTCCTTAACTTTAGGGGCTTTTTGATTGATTGAGTTTTTTTGAGGGGTTTTTTGGGGTTGGGGTTTTTTTAGGGTTTTTTTCGATTTATAAAAGTATTTTTCAATCTCAAAATAATAAACATTATTGTACCACAAAAGATCTGATTTAATATAGTAGTTAAAGGTAACAATCAATTTTTTTAATAATCAATTATATTTTAGTATATTTTACAATGAACCAAGAAAAAAGTAATAATACAATCTGGCAGTGGCATATAATTGAAAACGTTAAAATCGCTAAAATTAGTAACAAAATAGCAAAAAAATATTTCAAAATGTGTTTTATTTCAAAACCTATTTTGGAAATTGATGAGAAAAGTACACGCTGTCTTTGACGGTAACAATGTACTTTTGGGTATGTAATTTTTTCCGAGTCAGGTGAAAAGACCTTTTTTGCTATTTTAGCTCCAAAAACAAATTAGCTTAATGTAAGTAAATTTAAACACCATATAAATGTGATATGTGAGAATTCTAATTCCCGCGGCCGTGGGCTTCTGATCAATAAGTAGGTGAGTAAGTAAGTAAGTGAGTAACTTCTTAACGCTTTCTTTGATTTTGAATAACTCGATCAAATCAACTCTATATAAATTGAAATTTGGAACATATATACTACTGACAACGGAAAATCGATTGATAATCATGATTTTGTGTTCTGATAAACTGTGCGGATCCTGACGTATATGCAAATTTAAATTTAAACAATTATAACCCAGCCAAATAAAATTGATATGACTTGATATACGGAAGATAAATACAACTGAAAATGGGAAATCGATTGATAGTCACGATTTGGTGATCTGACAAATTGTGTGGTCAATCATGACGTATATGCAAACTTTATTTAAAACAATTATAACTTGATCGAATAAAATCTATATGACTTGAAATTCAGAACATAGATACAACTGACAAAGGAGAATCAATTGATAATCACGATTTTGTGATGTGACAAATTGTGCGGTCAATCATGACGTATATGCAAATTTTATTTAAAACACTTATAACTCGAACAAATAAAATCTATATGACTTGATATTTGGCACATTGATACAACTGACAACCAAGAATCGATTGATAATCACGATTTTGTGATATGAAAAATTGTTAGGTCGATTATGATGTATATGCAATTTTTATTAAAAACAATTATAACTTCAATAAAATCTACATGACTTGAAATTCTGAACATAGATAGAACTTGTAACAGAGAATCGATTGGTAGCGATGTTTTTTTTATTTGACATTTGTGCGGTTATGGGAAATGGTACTTACAATTAGCAAGCTTATACCCTGAAGCACAGCCAAAAACACGAGTGTTAACTGTCTTTTAACAAACATATATACAACTGACATTCAAGAACATAGATGAACACGGTCAAAAAACTAGGGGGAGTGTTTACCCCGGGTAAATGAAATTTCAGAATCTAGGAGGGGGGGTTCGACCCCCCCTAGTTTTCTAGGGGGGTCGACCCGCGGTGGAAGATTTCAAAACCTAGAGGGGGGTCAGATGGGGTCCGATTTCCGAAACAAAATACTTTTAAACCATTTAATATTTAATAATAGTTTTTTATAAGATACTAAGATATAAGATATAATAAGATATATAATACTACATTTTATTGAATAAAAAGCAATATTTAGGTATAAAAAGAGTGTAAAAACATGAATTGTGTTAAAAATTCACGTTTTTACAATACTTTTTCAAATTTATCGTTGTTTCTTACACATACAAATATAGCCTTCAAATTGAAAAAGTGGCGATTTCTATAGTCCACATAATGTCCATCTCAGACTAGTCCACATCTTTTCTGTCTAAACAAACGCTCGGGGAAAAATCGCCCCTTTTTCCTTCTCTATTCTTAGAGCATTTTTCAAGGCTATTCTACCACTTTTTTGAATTAAATTAAATTAAAAAATAGCCTAATAAACTATAGTTTTAAGTGCACAATGACATATGTTTATAATCATTCCGGTGCCGAGATATATTTTTTTAAATAAAAAATAATAATAAGAAGAAGTTAAATTTAAATTACAAAATTTACCCACGTTGTTTAATTATAGTTAGTGCGGTGCAGTTGCTTTCCAGGCAAAATTTATCTACGTTCTCTAAATATAGTTGGCGCGATGCCGTGCGCCAATGATTGCAATTATAGTTTTTAAAGTAAAAATAATAATAAGAAGAAGAAGATGAAGAACATGAATTACAAAATTTACTCACGTTCTCTAAGTATAGTTGGCGCGGTGCCGTGGGTTAAATTGCAGTGTGGCACCCCGAAAAATGATAAATACCGGCGCGTGGCGCTCCCCGACGCTTATTATTATTTTTTAATAATAAATAAAACTTTGAATTAATTTTGTCATCAGTAATGCAAGAATTAAAAAAAGTACTCTGTTGTTTTTGCCGTTTTCCGCGCGTTGAAGCAGATGGCGCTGGGAACTGGTTCCGTTTCTGCCATCAATTAAAACCTGTCTGCTTTTTTTGTGCGGTTTCTATGAGGGGATGTTGTGTTGATTGTCTGCTCTGTACAATCCTTATTGTTGCCAAAAGGCTGTTATTGTGCGATTTTTTATTTGTTATTTTTCAAATTTTTTATTTTGATCAATAAATTGATAACAAGGATCTGAATGAAAAAAGTGCTTCCTAAGAAAGTTGCGTAATTCCTTCTTCTTTCTAATGAGCCCATGTTTATTTTTGATCAATCAGTAACGAATGAGGAATATCGCTTTTAAGGATGGAGCGTTGGAATAATAATAATAAGAAGAAGAAGAAGAAGAAGAAGAAGGTTCTGAATTTCAAAATTTACCCACGTTCTCTAATAATGGTTGGCGCGGCGCCACAGGGCTAAATCGCCCCGTGGCGCTCCCGCGCCACCCATGATAAAATTTATTTCTATTTTTTTATTATCTAACAAATGTTCTGTTATTTTTTTGTTTTTTGTTTAAATAATAAAAATAGTAGGACCAAAAATAATAAAAATCAAAACAATTTAGCTAGATTTATACCCAAACAATTTATACAATTCATTCTTTAAGTTTTATAAAATTCTGGTATGTGGATATTAGTGGCATTAAAATCGTTTTAATTTGCTTTTCCACTCATTGCCAATCTATTTTTTATAAACAGGTAGTTTTGTTTAGATTTTTTAGACAAATTTGATACCTATGGTGACAGAAGCTTACAGTGATACAGAAAAGTCTGAGCTAGATGTTAGAAAAATATACATTTAGTTAGTTCTGTTATACTAAATTAATTATGTTTTTAGCATTTTTTTATTACAGTGTATATATTTTTCACAAAAATGTAATGTAATATTTAATATCTATATATAAATAGACGTAATGTCTATGTGTGTGTGTGTGTGTGTGTGTGTGTGTGTGTGTGTGTGTGTGTGTGTGTGTGTGTGTGTGTGTGTGTGTGTGTGTGTGTGTGTGTGTGTGTGTGTGTGTGTGTGTGTGTGTGTGTGTGTGTGTGTGTGTGTGTGTGTGTGTGTGTGTGTGTGTGTGTGTGTGTGTGTGTGTGTGTGTGTGTGTGTGTGTGTGTGTGTGTGTGTGTGTGTGTGTGTGTGTGTGTGTGTGTGTGTGTGTGTGTGTGTGTGTGTGTGTCTGTCTTAGTCTGTGTGTTCCCTAACTCCTCCCTAATCACCCAACGGATTAAGTTGAATGAGGTATCGTTGGAAAGATTATTTCCTAGGGAATGTCATAAGAGGGTTGAAATTTTGAAATAACTTACAAGGACATCTTTATACTGGACAACGCGTTTTCATCAAAGGGGGACCCTATGGATTTTGGAACTTAAAAAATTTTTTGACTCAGAATTGGCTTAAATTTATTGGAAAGAGTAATTAGGCAATGTAAAGCCAGAATATTATGATTTTTGGAAAAATGAACATTACTGGACAACGTTTTTTTCATTAAAGAAGGGAATTACCTTGCTCACCACAAAAGAGATTGGGCTAAATGGGATATCATTGCAAAGCTTACTGTCGGGAGAATGTCATAAAGAGGTTGAAATTTGGAAAAAAGTTTGCATGGACATATTTAGTCTGGACAAAACATTTTCACAAAAAGGGGAAACCTATGGATTTTGGAAAGTGAAAATTTTTTGTCTTTGAATTGGCTCGAACTTATTGATAAGAGTAATTATGTAATGTAAACCAAAATTTCATGTTTTTTGGTAAGATTAACATGGACATCTTAATGCTGGACAACGTTTTTTCACTAGAAGAAAGAACGACATTCCTCCCCAACCAGCAAAAGGATTGGGGTAAATGAGATATCATTGCAAAGCTTACAGACAGGGGAATTTCATAAAGGGGTTGAACTTTAAAAAAAATTGCATGGACATCTTTTGGTTGGACAACACCTTTTCACAAAAACAGGGCCCTATGGACTTTGAAAGTTGAAAAATTTTTTATCTTCGAATTGGTTCAAATTTATTGGTAAGAGTAATTTGCCAATGTAAAGCCAGAATATCATGTTTTTGGAAAAATAAACATGGACATCTTTATGCTGGACAACGTTTTTTCACTAAAAAGGGCAACAAACTTTCTCCTTAACCACGAAAAGGATTGGGCTAAATAAGATATAATTGCAAAGCTTAAGTTTCAAGGAATGTCATAAAAGGGTTGAATGTTTCAAAAAATAAATAACAAGGACATTTTTATACTGGACAACGCATTTTGACCAAAAGAGGGGCTTCTTTCCAACCACAAAACGGATTGGGCTAAATGAGGTATCATTGCAAAGCTTACAGTCTGGAGAATGTCATAAATGGGTTAAAATTTTTAAAAAAATAACATGACCATTTTATATTGGACAACATATTTTTGCCAAAGATAAAAGAACCGTCCTCCCCAACCACAAAAAAAAATAGGGGAAGTGAGATATTATGGGAAACCTTATAGTTCAGGGAGCATCATAAGGTGGTTGAAATTAGTAAAAAATTAACACGGACATTTATGCTGGACAATATATTTTCACCAAAAGGGGGAAAGACCCTTCTCCCCAACTAAAATTAGAATGGGTAACTGAGGTATCACTGTAAAGCTTACAGTCACGGGAAGGGCATAAAAGGGTTGAATTTTGAAAAAAAAGTAAATGAATATTAAAAATGCGGGAAAAATTATTTGTCAGCTGTATGGCTGACACGGGCTACTTGTAATTCAAAAATGTATATAATGCAAATCAAGTTTTGTACGATTTTTTTATTTTTCTTTAAATAGCCTTTTTAATAGCTTTCTTTCATGGCCTTTTTAAACTTTTTTGTTTTAATGGTAGGTGTTTCTTCAGTCATTTTAATATCATTGTTTTGTTTATTAGTTATCTAGAAATCTAAAAAAATAGTAAAAACATCAAAAATTCTAATAGAGAAAAAGAATTACAAAAAAATTTTAATTAGATAAAGCCACGCTCGCCGGTTTTAAGACAAGGCTTGCACTAGTTTATTTTAACATAATATACACAATATTTTTATGTAATTTACACACTAAAACTCCAAAAAGCCTCAAGTGTTAAGATAAAATGTGAAAAAAAATGACTTAGTGCGAAACAATCTTAGACTTAGAATCTTTGTTTTAAAGATTTTTTAATTTTTATTTCACAATCTGTAAAATAAGTGAAATAACCTAAATTTACTTACTGTGTTACACGGTATGCTTATTGGTGGCTTTGTGATGCATTGTGTTAAACCAGTAATAATTGAAAATAAAAACTTAACAAGAAAAATAATTGTTTATGTTTTTACCAGTATATTTATAATACAAGGAGTAAATTTTATGTACATTATATAAATCTACGTTTTGTTATGAAAAATGATGTCTCATAATAACTCCAGTATCACATTATTATATACATAAAAATTCTTGTAATTCCTTTACATAAAAAAGGTAAAAAGAGTGATGAACGTAATTACAGACCCATATCATTGATTTCTTACTTATGTAAGATTATAGAGAGGCTTGTTAAAGTAGAAGTTGCGACCTTTTTTAAAAATACACTGTCTTGGTGCCAACACGGCTTTAAGGCTGGAAGTTCAACTATAACACAGCTTCTTGATACACTAAATGAATGGACCTTAGCTTTAAAAGATAAAAAAAGAAGTGGATGTAGTATATTTAGATTTTTCTAAGGCCTTTGACACGGTATCACACTCAAAACTTTTGTATAAACTGGAAAAATTTGGAGTATCTGGAAAGTTTCTTTTGTGGATTAAAGCTTTTCTTACAAATAGATTTATGAAAGTTATAATCAAGGATGCTGAGTGACAATATTATAAAGTAGAAAGTTCGGTTCCCCAAGGATCTGTATTAGGTCCTTTCCTATTTCTCCTTTACATCAATGATATTATACATCACTGTACATCACTCTTGTATAAAGCTTTTCGCAGATGATGCGAAGGTTTATACTTGTTTTTCACATCAAGATGAAATAGAAAAACGAAATCAATTGCAAGAATACCTAAATAGAATAGCTTTATGGTGTAAAAAATGGCAGTTAATGCTGTCTGAAACCAAATGTGAAGTTCTCAATATTTCAACTAAAAAGAACAGTAGTGAATATGATTATTCCATATGCGGAAAGATATTAAAAAAACTAATTTAATAAAAGATTTAGGAGTGTATATTAAATAATAATAATAATAATAATAATAATAATAATAATAATAATAATAATAATAATAATAATAATAATAATAATAATAATAATAATAATAATAATAATAATAATAATAATAATAATAATAATAATAATAATAATAATAATAATAATAATAATAATAATAATAATAATAATAATAATAATAATTAATTTAATAAAAGCTTTAAAAATCTTATCATTAATTTAGAACTTTTAACTCAAACTCAGTAAAAAATTTACTGAGAGCTTATAAAATGTATGTAAGGCCAATATCGAAATACGCAAGTGTTGTTTGGAATCCTTTTTTACAGCAAGATATAAAATTAATTGAAAACGTTCAGCGGAGTTTTACAAGACGATTATATAAAAAATGCAAATTAAAATACCAGAAATACGAAGAGAGGCTTAAGTATTTAAATCTTAAAAAACTTCAGTCAAGAAGAAACACTGCTGATTTGTTAGAATGTTATAAAATTTTGCATAATAAAACATGTCTTAACCCAAATTCCTTTTTTAATTTAAATCAAAATCCAACAAGGGGTCATTCTTTTAAACTGAAAGTTCAAAAAGCAGGATAAACGTTAGAAAATAATTCTTTTGTAATCGCGTAGTGGGAAAATGGAATGCATTGTCTCAACAACAAATTTCAGCAACCTCACTTGCATCTTTTAAACAAGCTCTAATGATTTACTAATTAGAATTGGTAAACTTTACCTAATTAGTTTTTTCTCAAAACATTTTACTTCGATTGATTATTACAAAATTAAATGAAATATAAAACAATTTTAAAAAAAATAAAAGTTTTTGTAGAAAGTCTCACCCTACCCATGCACACCAATTATCGAAAATTTAATAATGGCTCAATTCAGTGCTTTAATTGATAAGCCTTTGAGCCATTTTCCAGAATAAACCATGTCTCAGTTCTGTTTGGCGGCCGTAATCGGTTTGCTGTAATGTAATTTGTGAACACAATATTTTTTTTTGTTTATCTGGAATAAACTTTAATTGATTGATTATTTCAGTGTTCATCACAATGCGTTAAAGGTGAAGTGTTTTAAATGATCTAGTTTGTGATGAGAAGAGACATTTTAGACAAATTAGACCATTTTTTGAATTTCCCCATGGGTTTCCAAAAACATTTAAATGTAGTCTAATTCATTAAATATATTGCTATTTAAAAATCAAAAATACATCACGAAATCTAAAATTTTTAACCAAAAGCCAAAATTTGTAAATAAAAAAACTGGATAAATAATTTTCATGGAACAGAATTACACCATTTTAAGAACTTTGATCAAAAAAATTCAAAAAAGGACTACTGAACTTAAAAATCAATGCAGAAACGGAGGTGGTGTCGGTGTGTTGCCAAAGTCATTACACAAAAAATCATAAAAAATAACGTTTTTGGGGGTTTTAGCAACAATTAGTAGACAGCACCTTCAAATTGGTTTATTTGATTTTTAGATTTAGGGTAGCGACATGTAGTGTTTTTTATTTCTGATGATTTGTTATCGTACAAAAACTTAAAATTAGTATGTAACCTAGTAATTGTTTAGCATATAAACGTGGTTTACCACTTACTTTATAAAAAGAAACAGAAAATGAGCAAGAATAGTACTGTGTAAAATTAACGCTAACTCCAATAATGCATGTAAAACTAATTTGTTTAACAAAACTCACTAGCCTGGTAAGGATTCGTCCAGCTCACGTTTTTCAGCACATCAATGAAAGGTTGATATTGGATTTCAAAACAGCGTTGTTTTGTGTGATATAATAATGCCAATCGTTTAACAGTACTACCGTATTGATTATTGCCCATTGTTTGGCATATTGTTTTTACATCCAAGCCAGGCTACAATTAGCAAACCTCTATAACATTTAATTAAAAATATTTATTACATGAAAACTATCCTCAATAGTTTTTGATATCTTTAAAACAAGGCCACAAGAAAGCTTAGGTTTGACGTGCATTTGAGGGACATAAAATGCAGGGACACAAAATCCATTTGAGCGATGCTTGTATTTTTATTTTTATTTCTATTATAAATTTTTGTTTAAAGGTGCAGTATGCAGTATTCATGATGTATTTTTATTGCTGTTAAATTAATAGCAATCACTGTATTTCTCAAGACTGAGAAAAAATTGTACTAAACTAAAAATTACTACTAAACGTCAACGGTGAATGAGTTATTAACAACGATAAACTATCCATGAAAAATGCTCTAAGAATAGAGCAGGAAAAAGGGACGATTTTTCCCCGGGCGTATGTTTAAACAGAGAAGTTGTGGACTAGTCTGAGATGGACATTATGTGGACTATAGGAAATTTGCATTTGGTTTGGGCAGCTGCCTACTGAATAAAAATTTCTACCATATTATAATGATTCGTTTATACATTGAACTAATCACACAGCACTGTTGCATTTTTTTAGTCTGATGAAATGTCAATTGAAAAAATCATACTCACAGCAATCTTTAGCAAGCGCAAAATCGCCACTTTTTAATTAGAAGGTTATATTTGTATATGTAAGAAATAACTATAAATTTGAAAAAGTGGCGATTTCGCGCTTGGCAAAGATTGCTGTGAGTATGATTTTTTCAATTGACATTTCATCGGACTAAAAAAATGCAACAGTGCTGTGTGATTATTTCAATGTATAAACGAATCATTATAATATGGTAGAATTTTTTATTCAGTAGGCAGCTGCCCAAACCAAATGCAAGTTTCCTATAGTCCATATAATGTCCATCTCAGACTAGTCCACAACTTTTCTGTCTAAACATACGCCTGGGGAAAAATCGCCCCCTTTTTCTGCTCTATTCTTAGAGCATTTTTCAAGGCTAGTCTATATCTTTTTTGAATTAAATTAAAAAATAGCTTAGTAAACTATAGTTTTTAGCTGCGCAATGACATATGTTTATAAGCATTCCGTTGAGGAGATATACTTTTTTAGCAGTTTTGATATTATGAACAGAACACGGATCATTTATCAATAAAAAATGGCTCCTAAGAAAATTATGGTGGAATTTTCTACATTCTTCAAAGAGTCCATTTTTCTTTCTGATCAATTAGTAACAAAACGAGGGAGGAATATCGGTTTTAAGATATAAGCGTTTGAAAAATAATATATTAATAATAAGGAAAAGAAGAACATAATACAAAATATACACACGTTTTTTAATTATAGTTTGCGCCGTGCCATGGGGCTTTATCTCCATGTGCTGCTCCCGTGTCACCAATAATTCATTCATTACAAAAATAAAAAAATAATAATAAGAAGAAGATGAATTTAAATTACAAAATTTACCCATGTTCTTTAATTATAGTTAGCGTGGTGTAGTGGCGTTCCAGTGCCACCAAAAATCTAATTATATTTTTTAAAATAAAAAATAAGAAGAAGAGAACATGAACATTAATAACAAAATTTACCAACGTTCTTTAAATATAGTTGACGACGTGGAGTGACCTAAATCACCCAGTGGCACTTCCACACCACCAATGATTGCATTTGTATTTTTTGAAATAAAAATAATAATGATAAGAACATGATGAACATGAATTACAAAAATTATCCACGTTCTCTAATTATAGTTGGCGCGGTGCCGTCGGCTAAATTGCAGTATGGCGCCCCAGCGCCACCAGTTATTGGAATTATATTGTTTAAAATAGAAATAATTAGACGAAGATGAACGAAGATGAACGATGATGAAGATAGGACGAAGATGAACATAAATTACAAAAACTACCTGGTGCCCCACTTATAGTTGGCGCGGCGCCTTGAGGCTAAATCGCAGTGGGCGCTCCTGCGCTTTCGATAATTGCAATTATTATTTTAAATAAAAAAATCAGAAAAAAAAGGTGAACATGAACTACAAATATTATCAACGTCCTCTGATTAAAATTGGCAATTAAAAAAAATTCCCAACGTTCTCTAATTATATTGTGCATGGTGCTGTGGGGCTAAACAGCCGCGTGGTGTTCCCACGCCATCGATGCTTATTATGATTTTTTTAAATAAAACTTTGAATTAATTTTGTCACATCAGTCATTTTGTCATTTGTCACTGCAAGAATTAAAAAAAAGTACTTTGTTGTTTTCGTCGTTTTCCGCGCGGTTAAAATAGATGGCGCTAGGAACTGGTTGGGTTTCTGCCACCAATTAAAACCCGTCTTTTGCTATTGTTGTGCGGTTTCTATGAGGGGCTGTTCGTTGTCTGCTCTGTACAATCCTTATTGTTGCCAAAAGGCTGTTATTGTGCGGTTGGGAGTTTCTATTTGTTTATTTTTCAATTTTTTTATTTTGATCAATAAATCGATAAAAAGGACCTAAATGAAAAAAGTGCTTTCTAAGAAAGTTGCGTAATTCTTTCTTCTTTTCAATGAGTCCATGTTTATTTTTTATCAATCCGTAACCAAGAAGGAATATCGATTTTAAGGATTGAGCGTTGGAAAAAGAAGAAGAAGAAGAAGAAGAAGAAGAAGAAGAAGAAGAAGAAAAAGAAGAAGAAGAAGAAAAAGAAGAAGAAGAAGAAGAAGAAGGTTCTGAATTTCAAAATTGACCCACGTTCTCCAATAAAGGTTGGCGTGGCCCAGCGGGGCTAAATCGCCCCGCTGGCGCTTCCGCGCCACCCATGATAACGTAGAAAAACTTACAAAGTTGTTAATTTTTAGTGGGATCTAGTTTGTGTAATATTTCAACTGATATGTTACTAAGAATTGGAACTTTTCCACAAAGAATCTGATACAGATTGTCAGTTTTTTCAACCAAAAATTAATTGAAGCAGAACTAAAATGAAGCAAGATTGACACGAAGTTCAATAAAAGTTTTTTCCTTTATTAAAATTAAAGTGGATTCGTAAAAAAAGTAATTTAATTAAATTTAATTTACTTTTAATTAAAGGCAAATAAAATCTAGCTGACTGCGAAAATTGCAGTATTGAATCGGCTATTTAACAACAAAGCCATTCAAAATTTTTAACGAAATCCGTTTAATAATAAAGATCAAAACCCGTATTTTAATAATTATTTATCAATTTACTTAATTTAAAACCCAAATGCAAATTTTTAAAGGGTTAAAAATGGTTAATTCTAGTATATTTTGTAAAAAGGTGAAATTAAAAAAAAAATTTGCGTTCTTATTGGTTTTTTTAAAAAAAACGTCATTACCGCACAATTTTAATTGGTCCCTTCATGTCTGCATTCTAATTTTCAGCGTCAGCCAGATATAATTCAACCATAATTTACGCTTTGAAGGTTGTATTGTACTGTTTCAGCAAAAATTATTTTTCCTTTATTAAAATTAAAGTGGATTCGTTAAAAAAGTAATTTAATTAAATTTAATTTAGTTTTAATTAATTTACGCTTTGAAGGTTGTATTGTACTGTTTCAGCAAACATGTTCACCAGGTTTGAGTAGAAGTTGGCAACAAGTAGAGGGTCAGTTGGGTCGAATGTAGTACAAAAACTAAACGAAATACCTTCTAAAAAAATGATTAATAGTTTGCATAAACTAATTACTTATTTTTCACAACAAATTTATTCCAGAAAAATAGTTTAATTTGTTTTTTCAAATATTTTTGCAGATTTTTTTAGTTTTTTTTAGTTGCTGTTTCAATTCTATCACCATTTTTATTCAGCCAAATTATGAAAAAATACAAAACAAGTAGTCTCACAATCAACAAATAAATCTATCTGTCATGGAGATGGAAGATGTAAAAATGGATGAGCATTTTTTTCATGATTGTAACGTATTTGGTCTTTTTTTATGCAAATATTCATCAAAATATGTCCTAAACTACAACTTATTCATTAATCATAAATTAATCGTCTATAAAAATTTTTACTTAAATGTATTATTAAGTTGACCAAGTTGCCCATTTTGTAGCATTGTATCTATAGAATTAAAAGCTTGTTGAACCAACGAAGAGCAGCCTGGACTGAAATAATCCAGTGAACGTCCAACGACTTGCATATACTCTAAAAATTAAAATTATACTTTAATATTTAAAAGGCACTATTTCGATTTTATTAATAACAACAACAACACAATAATAAATAATAATTGGTTCTATAGATTCGGCACATTTTATAAAAATCTAAAGTTTATGTCTCAGGTAAAAAACAATTCTACTTGAAATATCAAGTAAATTAGAAATATTCATTGAATTCACTTTGAAAAAAAATTTGTTACAACGCGGAAAACCTCTCTCAAAAAAAGGAGAGTAAGAAAAACGTATTTACATACAAGACTGCATGAAGATTGAAAAATTTGATTGTTGAAATCCAGCCCCATAATAACAAAACAAAATTTAATTTGAAAAAAATACTGTTTTCAGTGGCATAACAGTGATCATAAATTTTTTAAACACTATTCTTTAACATTTAAAGGTATCTATACCTATACTTACTGGTAACTATTTCACTAAGTAACTTTAAACTTTAAAATTTCTAACTATTTTATTAACTACTTATTAAGTACTTCGTTAACTACTTGGCTATTTCCTTAACTACTTTGTTAACAGTTTGTATTAATTTTATTTTAGTAACAAGATACATTATTAAGACAAGACAAGACAAGACAGTAGATAGTTAAAAAAATATATAACCTTTTTTTACAATTGAAAAATTGTAGTTAATTAGTTAACCAAAATCATGGTAGTTAAGTAGTTAACTGCTAATTATTACAACACTAGAACTACTAACCTCTGTCACTCATTTTTCGATAACTAATAAAATAAAAATACACATAATGTTATTAATAACGCAGGCGCAAATTTGTTGTAAGTTGGACAGTATTGAACACAAAATATGTTCGCGAAAAATTCATACACCTATCTTAAGCAAACTTCAAAACAAGACAATTTTTTTAAGTATGAATTTTTCAAAAACCTTAAATTCCACAGTTTAAAAACTTCTGCGCTCCCGAAATTTGGCAAACGGGATTTTTTTGGAAAACTTTTAAGTTCAAGAAGGATTATTAAATTAACCTCAAAATTAAAAAAAATTCAGAAAATTTCTTAAAATTAAATTAGTATACAAATAAAATTCAAAATAATCATAGTGTATGCCAAATATTTCACCAAATAAAAATCCTGTAACTTTACTAAAAGTTTTTAATTATCAACATTAATAGCAATTTTGAATCATTACTTCAGGAATTTTATGTAGGTTTTAGGTTACAATTTATTTCTCTAAAACAATAAAAAGTACATAATTGATGCAATTATTATAATACAGATGAAATTAAACCAAAATAAATAAATAAAACAAACGGTAAAAATCCAGTTCAGCCATCACAGGTGCGCTAGAAGCCACAGAACCGTCATTAAGAGCAGGGTATTTTAGGCGAAACCAAGCTGCCAAATTTCCTTAAAAAATTGTGTGAAAAAATTTTAAATTGCAAAAACCAATAGATTTATATTTTTTAGAGCTTTTTATTTTTTACTATGATTTTTAAATAAATTAGAACTAAATAATGTCTATGATTTGTAACATTTAATTTTAATATTTAGCAAAATATTTCTATAGTAAGATTCTTACAAAATCAGTCATATTTCAAATGTAATTCTTCGATAATTATACAAAACCGCTTAACTGAGATAATAATTATAGGTTTATAAAAAATTGTTGTTTGTTGATTTTTAGACGGGATATAAAAACAAACCTGGGTAACTTCCGCCAAATACAATAACTTTTGAACCAGGAAATAAGGTTTTGAGCCATGTTATGAATCCTGCCAAATCTGCTAAGGCTTGTTCACTGCTTAGATATTGAAGGTTTGAAGTCGACATATCCCTAAGAAATATGAAGTAATTTGTTTGGTTGTGTATTAGATATTATTTATTTTACAGCTTTAAAAAATGATCTACGCTTTGGAACTATATATAAAAAAGAAGAAAACAGAATATTAAACAGAAAACAGAAGTAGAGCATTAAAAAAAGACTTCGCCTTAGGCGTGCCATTTTCACTTATGGTTGAATTATATCTAGCTGACCTCTAAAACTGTTTGGGAGACACGAGAGGGGAAATTAAAATTCTATAGTTATGATATTTTAAAAATTCTATAGTTATGATAATTAAAAAAGAAATTGAAACGCAGAGTAGCCGTTAAAAAGTTTGTATTTTTGTTCCAAATCAATCAATTTGATAAATAATTGTTAAAATCAGGTATTATATTAAACCCTTTTTTTTTGCTAAAATTTTAATTTATTTTGTTGTTTAATGGTCAAATTGATACTGGAATTTATCAAGGTCAGCTAACTTTGATTTTCCAATAAACAAGAAGAAATATTCCAAAAACGGGCATTAAAACAAACTGGTCTAAATTTTTTTATGACGCAAGTACAGAGAGTACGCTTAAGATATTTTAGGGAACTTTTAAAATTTTAGTCTAATTTCGAAAATAAAATTTGGACACTTTGTGATTTTCAAAACCAGCGCAAAGGCTATCAAAATAATTTAACGCACATAAAAAATGGCATAATTCCTTGCAGACCCCAAGCGAACCAATCTTTTTTGCTTTTAATTCATTAAAAACTTTTTTGCGCTAATATTCAACACACAAGTGACTTTCCAATCAGGAGTATGCTATCGCAGATTTGAACCCTTATTTCAACAAATTCATGGAAATATATAAATCTAGCGTAATTTTACAATCTATTTAAAAAGTGTTTTTACGTGTACGTTTCCACGTAATTTTATTGTAATTATTTTAACGTAACACTTTTAATAAAGTTAAATTTTTATTACAATTATTTTAACGTAACACATTGCAGAATAATACCTTTGACAATACTGAAGTATAAATAAAGTATTTTATTAAAAAAACAAATGTTTATTCCATAATGACTTTTTTCATGCAATAAAAAATTGCCAAGTGACACTTGTGGCAGCTGGTTTTTTTAATCTTTAAAACTGGTAGCCTCTTGTTAAGAATGACTTTGTATAGTTTAGATGTATTAATAAGCCAAAACCATTATGTAGTACACAATAAGTTTTTAGCAGTGTAAATTCTTCATGGTAAAAACTCTATAAAAATGTTCTACAGAAAAATCTAACGCAAAATTTTTTCTCGGCAGTATTTTAGTTTCGTAATATTCTAATTTTTTGTTGCAATCTAATATTATTCTATTTATTTTAACAGATAATTAGGAAATCAAAAATATAGAAACGTAAAAAATTGGAAAAATGTAAATCTAAAACTTGGGGCTTGGTCTTGGTAATATTTGGTGAATAATAAAACTTAGCCTATGGTCAATTAATCCTGAGCTTTTTGTACAGACCCTTTGGCGTCATAAAAAACATAGTTTAAATTTTTAAAAGTTGCATCTTAGAGGAAATCTGGAAAAATATTTGAGCCATGAATACAACTATTCACTTTTATAGCTTTACGTTGTTTTTTTTTATTTTTAACCAAATAATTAAGTAGGCTTACGGCGTTGGATGACTCTCACCATAATAACGGTGCTCCAGCTGATACATTACAGCACCATACAATGCTGCTTGTTCAAACCAAAAACCTAAAAAAATGTATATCAATAATAAAAAAGAAAAATGAAATAGTTTTTTAATATTTTATAGGTTTTATGTTAGTGAAAAAAAATAGTTTTTTTAGGTTTTTAGGCAGTATGTTCTATTCTATTTTTCCCATTTTTTCTGTCCACCTATTTTTGATTTCTATCTTTTATCCTTACTTTGTAGTTTATTACTTAGTGTTTTTGTTTTTACTTCGTTTTTTTTAATTCCTGATGATAGTTGAAGTGTCAATTGAAAGCTAAATGTTTTATTTAAAATTTCGATTTCCAACTTTATCATTAAAAGACAGTAGTAAAACATAGGTTAATAAACAAAAAAAAAAATTTAAAAAAAGTTTTTGAAACTTTTTAGCCCTGGAAAATTATCATGATAAAACCATTTTCATATGTCTAACGATAGTTGAAATGAGAATCGAATACTAAATGTTTTACTTAAAATTTCGATTTCCCAAATTTATCACTTAGAATAGTAGCAAAACATATAAATTAATAAATGAAAAAAAATTTAAAAAGATTTAAAAGAAGTTTTTAAAGTGTTTAGAAGTTATCACGATAAAACCGTTATCATAGTGAAAGCTTTTGGCAAAATAAATTCAATATCCTCAGTCATGTTAAAAGCACTATTAAAAAAACTTAGAGCAGAAATTGGAACGTACTTAGGATTGAACGAACTTTTCAGTATTAAATATCATTGAAACAACAAATAACAAATAATTTGCATATAAAAAAGATATGTAGGCACGGCACTATAATATTTTCAACATAATGCACCATGTATTATGCAATATATTTATATTTATTATGCAGTGCAGCTGGATAAATTATATATTTATAGACTAGTTCGGAATAAGTGTTTTTTAGTGTTAGGAAGAGGGTACATTATTTTAGAGGGAAAATTAAAAAAGCGAGTGAATAAAGTTAAATCTTCCAGGCTGAAATTAAGGGCGTAACCGCTCTCCGCCAGGAAGAAACAAACAATAAACTTGCGAGCGAGAAAAATTAAAAAAAAGTTTTCAGCGGTTATTTAACCAATTATTATTAAGTTGCGTCATGTGTTTCTCTGCACGTGATATTTTCTTAAAGAACGAGTGGTTACTCTACCACTCATGTATTTTCACCCTGATAGAATTTATCTTTAGTTCGGAATAAGGGTTTTTTAGTGTTAGGAAGAGGGTACATAACTACTAGCGTCAATCATATGTAGAGGGAAAATTGAGAAACAGCGAGCGACTAGTACATTTTACGGTTTAAAATATTTCAAATATTTATTGGCTTAAAATCTCGACCCCTTATCTTCAAAATTTCTTACATATTTTTAAATATTGCAAAAGCAAAAGCAGTTCTCGGGGATTTTTAGTTTTTTGCCGCTTCATAGGTACGACGCTGCTGGCGCGCTTGTTCTCCAGTTTTTTAATGTTTCAATTACAGAAAATGCTTAATTTAAAAGTTTGGAATGGACTTTTTAAAATTAATTTTTAAGTTTTGAATAGTTTTACAAGCAAAACATTAAAAAACTATGTAGGTTTAAAATTAGTTTAAAAGCACGAATTTCATTTTTATTTTTACTAATTCGAAATCACTGTTCAGGATAATACTATTTTAGTGGTGATTTTAAACTATTGTGACGTTTAATTAAAAAAACAAAAATTTATTTAGCACAAACTGATATATTACAGCACTTTAACGTAGTAAAACATATCATGGTGTAGCAATTTTTATGAAGTATAGGTTTAAACTTAAGAAACTAAGAAAGCTAAGATTTTTTCAAATTTTATTTTTTTTTACCCTCTCTCGTACAGTAAAAGACGCTTATTCCGAACTAGTCTATATAGCCCATCTTGGCCCGGCATTCCGACCACCTGGATAAAAGTTAATCTCAAAAAACTTTTCTTGCGTGCAGTGCAAACGATTTCGCGAACCAAATCAATAACTTTTGCCTTACATTTTAAGTTTACTCGCCTTTACTGAAGCTAAGTTTTCTTAGAGTAGCTTTTATTGGGTACTGAGAGCTAAAAAGTTATCAAATGTCATACTAAAATGTCATTTTATTGCAAATGACAATTCTTTCGTAAAAGTTAAAGTTTACAAAGAAACGATAATGTTTCAAAAAAACTTGGGAAAACAAAAGTTTGCATAACTGTTACTTGCATACAGCCTTATGTTTTAGTATAGGATTACATATTCTTGTAAATAATAAAAAACAATTAAATGTTTCTAACGGTCTTGTACTGTTTATAAAGAATAGAATAGAACTATGTTGATTTTAATTTTTTATAACTTTTAAGCATTAAAACAATACAAATAAAATGAATAAAAACTAAATACCATAAGCCATCCAGCCTTCAGATATAGCCCCCTCTCCACCAATCATGACAAAAATAGGACCTCCTGGTTTATACCATTGAGTATTGGTCATATATCGCTAAATAAATATTTTTCTATATTTTTTTATTTATAACTTCTAAAAATAGAACAAAAACATGGTTTTAACTTGGATGGTTTTTGTCTGATCATTATCTTTTATTCTAAAAAAAATTAAATCAATATTACAAATAACAATGAACAACAAGACAAAAGCAGTCACAGTTTAAATTATAATCTTAAAATTATGATTTAATAAAAGTTTAAAGCCTGCAGAATAAACATTGTCTAAAGGAGACTTTTTATATTAGTTTTCACAATTCTTTAGTGAAGTAATGAAATGTGATATCTAAGAAATTTTAAAAAGTTATAACTTGACTAAACAAAATATTGCTGAAAATTAATTCTTGATTTTCTATATTTAAATTTATAAAGCTTTCTTTTGCAGGATTTTTTTTAAAACTAACAAATTAAAAATATAAATACTTTTGTCAAGAACTTAATTTTTTTTTAAAGACTCAATTTTTTTGAATAAAAATGTATAAGAGGGATCGCTGTTGAAATTTGAAAACAACTAATATATTTTAATAATTTTAAAATAATCATTTGTTCACGCCTTAAGACCGCATACATAATATTTTAAAAAATTAAAAAATATTAATTTTCTTTTATTTTTTATTTCTATTATAGTTTTTATTTATCTATTTACTATAAGAATTTTTAATTGAGAGAAGAAAAAAAAAGAAAAAATAAAAAAAAAATAAATAAATAAATAAAAAAATTAAAAAAAAAATTTTAAAAAAATTAAAAAAAAATACTAACTCACTTATTCAAACAGTACAAAGGTTAAAAAAAAGCTCTTAGCATTTTTTTACATATCCAACACTTCAAAATGGTAAAAAGTCTACTATGCTTTTTTTTGTTCAAATATTTGATAATCATTATCGAATTTTTGTCACATATGAAACATAATAGAAACATATGTTTTATATATGTCATATATGAAACATATGTGTTATTTTACGATGTTAATTATATAATAATTTAATGAAATAAACAGTTTCAATTTCAATTTCAGTAATCATATGCTAAAATATTATAAAGTTAACTGCTTCACCTGCTGCCATGTTTGATTGCTTATTGATGGTAAGTTGTTGAAATGATCGAGTTTTTGTTGAAAAAAGTTCGTTTTAACATTGGAATTATTTCTAGCGGCTTCTTCATATTCAGGGGGCGGCCTCAAAACAAAGCCTGTAATAAACTTTATTGTTATATTGTTTTAACGGGCCTATTAAAATACTATTACTATATATTTTAATATACAGTAATAGTTTATATATCCTTCGCTCTGGGTGATGTTTTTTCTATAGATTATTGTGCGGTGTATCGTTTTGGCCTCCGCTTTGTTTTTTTTGTGACCCTACCCTTGCCCCAAATAGTCCACAAAAATTTTTTCATCAAAATAATATATCCAGTTGTTCATGAGAACCATATTTAGGGGTTTATATCCACCCTCAAAAAACGGCGTTTTTCGACGATTCTGTACTTGAAAGATTGCTCAATGGGTATTAAAATTTAAATTACAAAATAGACACTTAATAAAAGCGGCTACGTTCTATTTATTTTAATTCCTTGGTCGTTAAGATTGGTGCAGTATTTGTCGAGATACTGCGATTCCTGTACAAGAACCGGCGATTTTTTTGCTAAAAAAAAAACTAACAACGGCAGTGATTTGATTAAGTTTGCCCAACATTTTTGCCGTCACTTAGTATTTTTAGCAAAAAAATCGCGGGTTTTTTTTACAAAAAACGCAATATCTCGACAAATATTGCACCAATCTTGACAATAAGAGTATCAAATTAAAGTAAAAAATACCCGCTTTTTCATGTACATATTTGGTATTTTTGTGGGCTATTGGGGAAGGGGTAAGGTTTTCACAAAAAATAATCTCATTAAGAAAATTCTCTCATGATCCGTTAGTTTTTACACAGAAAATTTGTCTCCAAGCAATTCGACTTGGGACAATTTGTTGAATAAACAATTTGCTTTCTGAAAAAAAAGCCCTTAGGCAATGCCTTCCCAGACCTCTCAGGTTTTTTCCCAAACACAATATTTATAAACAATACTTAAATGGGGATAATTTGAATCCTAGGCGCTATTTCACTAACGTTACGATGTCTTTGTAAATGCCTATTCTTTTTTGTAAATATCTTCAAAAAATGAAATCCTGTATGCTGAAGTATAAGGACAAGGAGGTATAAATGTTTTGGAAAAGATCTTGATAAGAAAAAATATAATCCATCCTTGATTAAATTTTTATGTTTTAGTTTAGAATTTCGTTTTTTTCTAAATACTTCAAAAAACAAACATTTTACAAAAAAGTGAATGTTTCTTAAATTAATGAAACCACACCCTGGACGTTTTTGACATTTTAACGCGTGCTGTTATAGTAATAATTGGTTTTTTACACAAAATGATATGAGTTAAAATAAAATGTGGGCTTTTTAATGAAAAAAATTTTAAAGGAAAAAGTGGTAAAAGTAAAGGAAAATGGAAAAAGCAATTTTTGGTAAAAATGGAAAAAATTTTAAAAATTTAAAAACAATAAAACTTGTGTGAGCGGTTTCGGTAGTCACCTTCCGTCTTCATACACAATAAAACGAAATAAAAAAAGATGTATCAGTACATTGTTAGAACCGAAACCGCTCACACAAGTTTTATTATGAATAGAAATTTTACGCCAAAAATTTTAAATTTTACTTCAACTTTTATGATGGCGTCTCAAAATGTAATAAACAAAGTTATATCTTAAAAGACGTCGCTATTAATTTTTGTTATCTATTTTAGTGACTTTGAGAAAAAAATAAAACCAGTGTGCATGCTTTTTTGCCCCCTTCCCTTCTTCACCACCTCCCCCAGCACCTGCAAAGACAGTTTCTTATTAGCCAATCACAAAAAAAAACTTTTTTCTAAAGACAAGATGTTTTCACAATATTATTCATGATGACGGAGTTATAGATAGAAATTATTTTTTTACAATTTCAGCTGCATGATATAATCTACACGTGATTGTTTAACATACAATTAGAACCATTGTTTAAAGCCCGACATTCTTTTTCTCTTGTGCATTCACCTCCCCCAGCACTTGCAAAGACAGTTTCTTATTAGCCAATCACAAAAAAACTTTTTTCCAAATGTCACAACTTCCGCTGTGTTAATGTTTCAGAAATATGACGTCTTATAAATACGAGTTGTAATGTAACACTGTCGAGCGATGGTGTAACGCAGCACGTCAGTCAATGAGGTACTAAGGCTGGAGATTACAGGTTCAAGTCCTGTATCGTTCATTTTTCAGCCAAAAAAGCTAAAAACAGCAAATTGTTTCGCAATCTTTTTTTCAAAAACTCGATTTATTCGGCCTCATATTTCTGGACGTTACACAAAGACAAGATGTTTTCACCATATTATTCATGCTGACGGAGTTATAGATAGAAAGTATTTTTTTACAATTTCAGCTGCATGATATAATCTACAGTGATTGTTTAACATAATTAGAACCATTGTTTAAAGCCTGACATTCTCTTTCTCTTGTGCATTCTTGTAACTGTATAACCCCATATCCTATCTAATTTTTTTGTCTTAAGTCAGTCGTAAGCCAGCTTTAGAACACATTAACTCTCATATTAATATGACCTAGAACTGTTTCAGAGCTATCATAAGAATGTGATTTTCACAGTGATACTTTTAACATGCGTTAGAACAGTCTTATTACAGTCCTAGATTAGACACTCATGTCTTAATTCGTTTTGATGCTGGACACCCATCCGTTTTTAGCAGACTACTAATGTACAGAGTCCTTGTAGTCGTTGACGGGTGTAATTTGGACTGTCAAAAAAGTTTTAAGGAGAGATGTGAAGCGTGGATTCGGGACCAAAGAATAAAATTGGGTTGATATATTAGGTTTATAGGCAAATAAAATCTAGCTGACTGCGAAAATTGCAGTATTGAATCAACTATTTAACAACAAAAAATAAACACAATGAAATGATGAAAACAGAAGAATTAAACTATGCATAAACTATGCTTAGTATGATATTAATTCTGTTATCTGATCATTAAAAAAAAAACAAAGCCATTCAAAAATTTTAACAAAATCGGTTTAATAATAAAGATTAAAACTCGTATTTTAATAATTATTTATCAGTTTACTTAATTTAAAACCCAAATGCAAATTTTTAAAAGGCTAAAGATGGTTAATTCTAGTATATTTTGTAAAAAGGTGGAATTAAAAAAAATTCTGCGTTCTTTTTTTTTTAATGTCATTACCACACAATTTTAATTGGTCCCCTCATGTCTGCATTCTAATTTTCAGCGTCAGCCAGATATAATTCAACCCAGTGTCTGGCAGATTCCCTAGCAGATTTGCGACCCTAACTGAGACAATTCATCGGAGGAGCAGTGGATTCAGCCGTTTAGTTAACTAAAGCGTTTATCATTTAAAAAAAATGATGTTAACTAAAGCGTTTATCATTTCAAAAAAAAAATGATTTTTTCCAGAGATAATGTATATTACTCTTGGGAAACATCAACAACAAAAGTTGTAAATAAGTATTCCTTGTCCACTTTCACTTTACACCGTGATCCTAAAGTCAGTTTAAAAATGATCAAAACTGAAAACATTTTCGGTGTCAGCGTTTTTGCTAATACTATGATTGATTCAGACAATAATAAAATCGTTATATAGCTATTATTAAATTCTATACATTAATAAACTTTTTGTATATATCAATCGTACCGTTAACGAGATATTTTTACTTGATAATTTTTTCCAGTCCTAATTATTTTGAACAGACTTTAGTATTTTAAACAACTTCTTATCTTCAGCATATTTATAACGATATAGTAAACGTCAGAACAGAACGACCGTTTACAAAGATTGACTCTGGTTATTTTTGGGTAGTTAATGTGTGTTTGTAGTTTCCATGGGAAAATCAGCTGGCCGTCAATCATTGTTTTAAGGACTGCATTAGTTGTAAGAGATTCATTTATTGTAAGCCATGCTAAGAAGCATTTTTAGCTAAGTCTGCCATAATGTGAAAGTTTTTAAATCACATATTTTGATCTTTGATTATATATCATTTATTTCCTTGAGTAAAAACATGGTTTTTCGCACAAAGTTGCGTATGTGCGACTTTTCTAACAATACTTTTGGTAAAAAATTTAGAATGTAGTCAAACATTCTTGTAATAATGAAATAAACTAAAGTTTCTTAGCGTTTTCCACACTTTGTTGAAGAAAGATTATCATTATTGGAAACGCCTAACACAAAAAACGTTGGCTTAAAAAAAATTACGTCATTTACAGAAAGTAAAAAACTTACAGCTAAAAATATTAAAAACTTTCCATACGTTAATATCCTTCTGTACAAAGTGAAGAGAATGCCAAAAAATTTGAAAACTTACCATCCAAATACCGTCCGTTTTTAAATTTCTGTTGATAGGCTTCAGTTACAGGTACCAAAATAAATAAAGCAAGAATATAAAGCATGTTGATAACAACCATTCTTTTCTAATTAACACGAATGTTTAATATGAACTTACCTAGCATAACAAAATTAGGGTCGGCGGTTCCGCCGCGGAATCGAAATGTCTCGCAGATTAGACGGCTTTCATTTTAAAAAAAAAAACTTCAAGTGCTTATATTATTAATATGTCTGTTTCACGAATTTTCGCGACTTCATATAATAAATTTAATCATTTCAAAAAGTGTTTTTCTGCTTGGCCCAACAAATTTACATATTAGAAACCTAGGCTACTGAAAAAATACTTTAATTCAATTGCTAAAACTAAAAAACACATGACATGTTTTCATTTAAGTTATATATATTATATTTATAAGTTATATATATATATATATATATATATATATATATATATATTATATGTAATTCTTAAGTTTCTGAGAAAATTAAACTTAACTTATTTATTTTCATGACATAAATTGATTGCGCATCGGTTCTGCGATTTCGCTGTGGTTCCGCGCACTCAAAGCTTTGTTATGCTAGGTTAATACAGGTAAAATTAATTTCTTAACAGTTTTTCCAAAAGTCTTATGCATTTTTATTTTTTTCTAAGTTTTTACAAAAAAATTGGCTTTTGGAAATTTATAAAAATGTTTTATGAAAATCTTTTAATGAAACAAAGCCTTAAATTTGTTTTTATGGTACAAATTACTTAACTATTAATTTCGAATTCTTTTTTATGGGTTAGACACACAATAAAACTATTTTTGATAGCTTCAATAATACTGGGCATTTTAAAATTAAGCTTTTTTATGAAAATTTCTAATGTTTACCGGACCGGACGATTTATTTTAAATAAAATACATGTATTTTTACCTAATATTTTTTAACTGAATACATAAACGAAAATTTTATTAGTGGATTTAAACTCTAAATTCACTTTAAAGCTTTATGATTATTAAAGTAGCGTCAACTTAATTATTATGAATGTGTGATTATTGTCCACTTAATTTTTTTTTGACTGAATAGGAAATTGCTTGAAAATACAGAATTTTCACGTAAGTTTAAAAGTTTAGAATAAATAAATTTTAAATATCACAATACTGCTAACATTATTTATTGCAATCACAATCAAACATGTTAAAAATTTTTTTAATACTTTCAACTGTTGTACAGTTAACATTCACAATTGCTACACAATGATTTAAAAGTTTGTCTCTTATTGTAACTTTAAAGCTTGGGAAAAAAACCAGGTGAAATTTTAAATTTGGTTTATTATGCGTTAAGCCATAATAAAGTCTAAATAAACTTTTTCATTATAAACTATTAGCCAATTTAGTTTAAATAAGTTATACAATTAAAAATTTGTTTTATACACATTATAAATTTATTAAATAAATATGTTATTTCACCCCATTTAACTTTATACAAATCAAAACGTGCTAAAATAAAAAAAGGTCAACATAATTAATCTAATTGTACATTGTGCTTGTACATAATCGGCTACATTAGCAACTGATTTTTAAGTTACATCAAAAATATTAGAAATACAAAAATATGTAGGGTATCTGACTTAATTTCGGCCAATCCTTAATTTCGGCCACCAATTTAGGGTGTTAAAAATTGGCTTATGTTTTAAACACAAAAGAACTAGCACAAAAGTAACTGGATTAATGTTGAATAAAGTGTTTTTGCAAAATTTTTTATTTTTGTTTTTCTGCATTATAAACAATTTTATACAAAAGGTGAATTCTTTGTGATTTTCTTAATTTTTGCTTTGTGTTTAAACTGCATCAAATTTAGAACAAAGCACTATATAACCTTAAATTAATTTCTATTTAAGACTCAAAGTTGTTAATTTTTATGTTTTGATATTTTTTTCAAAATCACTTTGCAACGCGATTAACTAACTGCGCATTTTAAGATTCCGTTAATTTCGGCCACCTTAAAATTTAGGTGAAAGAACCTGCCGTTTTTTACTGTTTTTTAAATATCATTGTACTACCGCATTTATAAAAAAAATTTTTTTGCTCGTTTGACTTTTTTTGATGTTTTTAAAACCAAAAATAAAAATTCAACAAAAAGTTAAGGTTTTGACATAATTATTTAAAGTCTTGCCAATAACTATTAAAGTTTGCAAACGGGAAAAATTAAGTTATATGTATCAAGAACAATACCTTAGGATAAATTTGCAACCTTTAAAAATTTTTGTTGTTCAGTTTGGCAATAGTTATAGCCAGTTTTTTCTAGGTGGCCGAAGTTAATGGCTCGCGCCTTAATTTCGGCCACTATAAGAAAAAACTTTAAACCTCCACTGATCTTTAAATGTAACAGAAATTTTAAAATTTTGCACTGGAATAACAAAAATAGTTATCGTTTAATTTTTAGACCAAATTTTGGGTCGATTAAAAAAACCAGAAAAAACTTATCCAAAATAATAAAAAAAGTGGCCGAAATTAATTCAGTTACCCTACAACTCCTGGTATGTCATTATAATGGTATTATACTTTCAAAATAGATCGTTATAATAGCACACTTCTTTAAGCTATCCTATTATAATGGCATATTTTTCATATGCCCTTATATTTCTTAAAGTTGTTTCCCCCAAAGTAAAAATGTAAAAAATATTTTGCTTCAAAATTTTAACTGTTGGCTATATTATGAATCCTTATTTAAAAAATGTTGTGTAAATTTCTCATATTTTCTAATTTACTAAAAACTATTTTTTTTTATTGGAGGTGACTCGCGTTGTTCTGCTTCTACGTAGATTTAAAGGGTTTAATTTTACGATTTTTGCAAAAATTTTTGTTTACATCTCAGTTACACATAGTGTCTATTTAGAGCCATGCTCACAAATTAATCCGAGCTATGTTTACAAAGAGCCTAGGGCTGAGCCCCTGGAGAATTTCTGTAAAATGTTGTCTTCTAATTTTGGTGCATGTTCAGAATTTTTCGAAACCCCTCTACTCCCTAATGCCCACCCTTAAAGTTTTAAATTTTTATAGCCGATTTCATCAGGCAAGTAATATATTGTGTTCTGATTTCTAAAATATAAAAAAAATGTTTCTCCAGTTTGTCGAGTAACTGAAATACACAACGTGTGTACCTAAGCAACTTTTAGAAAGTCTTTTTTTATTTTTACCTTTTCAGTTGTGTTTATTTTTTATTTTTTGTTTATATTAAAGCCCTAACCGACCTGTGTCTGTTTCTAAAAATATAAACTTTTACCGCCTATAGGCAAATAAAATCTAGCTGACCGCGATATTTGCCGTATTGAATCGACTATTAAAACAACAAAAACATTTAAAATTTTTCACTATAGAGAATTAATAACAAAGATTTAAAACTGTATTTTAATAATTATTTATCAAATTATTTAATTTGGAATTTAAATGCAAATTTTTTTAGAACTAAAGTTGGTTAATTTTTGTATATTTTGTGAAAAGGTTGAATTTAAAAAAATCTGCGTTCTTATTTGTTTTTATTAAACATCATTACCGCACAATTTTAATTGGTCCCCTCATGTCTGCATTCTAATGCAGCCAGATATAGTTCAACCATCATGGGCGGTGCGGAAGCGCCACAAGGCGATTTAGCCCCGCGGCGCCGCCCCAACCATTATTAGAGAACGTGGGTAAATTTTGAAATTCAGAACCTTCTTTTTCTTCTTCTTCTTCTTCTTCTTAACCCCCCTCCCTTCTTCTTCTTCTTCTTCTTCTTCTTCTTCTTCTTCTTCTTCTTCTTCTTCTTCTTCTTCTTCTTCTTCTTCTTCTTCTTCTTCTTCTTCTTCTTCTTCTTCTTCTTCTTCTTCTCCTTCTTCTTCTTCTTCTTCTTCTTCTTCTTCTTCTTCTTTTTCTTCTTCTTCTTCTTCTTTTTCTTCTTCTTCTTCTTGTTCTTCTTCTTCTTCTTCTTCTTCTTCTTCTTCTTCTTCTACTTCAACCGCGCGGAAACCGGGGAAAACAACGAAGTTCTTTTTTTAATTCTTACATTACTGATGACAAAATTAATTCAAAGTTTTATTTAAAAAAATTAATAATAAGCATCGGTGGCATGAGAACGCCACGCGGCAGTTTAGCCCCATAGCACAGTGCACACTATAATTAGAGAACGTTGGGAAATTTTTTTGTAACTTATATTCATCTTCTTCTATTTATTATTATAATTCTAACGCACATTATCTTAAAATCAATATTCTTTCATCGTTCACGTGTCGATTTAACCCTGCGGTACCGCACCAACTATAATCAGAGAATCTGGAAAAAATTTGTGATTTATGTTCATCTTCTTCTTCTAGTTTTTTATTCAAAAAATACAATTCCAATCATCGGTGGTGCGGGGGTGCCACACTGCAATTTAGCCCACGGCACCGCGCCAACTATACTTAGAGAACTGAGTAAATTTTGTAATTCGTGTTCATCATCTTCTTATAATTATTTTTATTTTAAAAATTATAAATGCAATCATTGGCGCACGCCAATGCGCCAACTATATTTAGAGAACTTAGGTAAACTTTGTCTGGAGCGCCACTGCACCACACTAACTATAATAAAAACAACGTGGGTAAATTTGGTAGTTTAAATTCATATTCTTCTTCTTCTTATTTTTTATTATTATTATAAATGATTTATTGGTGGTACAAAAGCGCCACACGGATAGTAAGCCCCACGGCACCGCTCAAACTATAATCAAGGAACGTGGGTAAATTAAGTATTGTGTTCTTCTTCTCTTTATTATTAATATATTATTTTTCAAACGCTTATATTTTAAAACCAGTATTACTCCCTCGTTGCTGATTGATCAAAAAACACGGGTTCTTTGGAAATCGTAGAAAATTGCGCAATAAATTCTTAGGAACTACTTTTTATTGATAAATAATATGTGTTTTATTGATAATATTAAAACTGTTAAAAAAGTATATCTCGAAAACGGAATGGTTATAAACATATGTCATTCTGCAACTAAAACTATAGTTTATTTAGCTTTTTTTTTAATTTAGTTCAAAAAAGTGGTAGACTAGTCTTGAAAAATGCTCTAAAAATAGAGCAGGAAAAAGGTGCGATTTTTCCCCGGGCGTATGTTTAGACAGAAAAGATGTTAACAAGTCTGAGATGGACATTATGTGGACTATAGGAAATTCACATTTGCTTTGACCAGCTGCTGACTGAATAAAACTTTCTACCATATGATATTTATTTGTTTATGCATTAATCTAATCACACAGCACTGTTGAATTTTTTTAGTCTGATGAAATGTCAAATGAAAAAATCATACTCACAGCAATCTTTGACAAGCGCGAAATCGCCACTTCTTCAAATTTTTAGTTGTTTGTAAACGTATTTTTTTAAAAAGCAAGTTTGCGCCCTGCCGATAAAATTTTCCTTGATTTTTAAGTTTTGCTTAGGCTTATAAAAAATAAGGTTTTTATTTTCTAATTCAAAAAGCAAATCATTAAATAAAAATTTACATGTGTGAAGTTTCGCTTGATTTTTAGGTTTTGCTTAGGCTTAGGTTTTTAGTTTTTAGAAATAAATAATAGTAAAAGTTAATTTGCGGTAAAATTTTGCTTAATTTTCGGCTTTTGCTTAGGCTTAAAAAAGAAAGGTTTTTAATTTTATGCTTTAGTCGCAAAATAGAAGAAACTTGTCTTCTAAAAAGTACGTTTACAAAATCGCATCCAAAAGACGAGTTTTCCAAAGACGAGATGTTTAAAAGACTAGTTTTCCGAAGACGAGTTGTAAAAGATGAGATGTTGAAAGACGAGATGTAAAAGACGAAATTTCCGGGAACCGTCAAAACATGATCAAACTGCAAATATATAAAAATAAATTTTTCTATTGTTTATTGCACTCGGTATATATAAACACTAAAGTTAAAATCCTTCAGGCTGAAATTTATGGTGTAAGCAACCGCTTACCGTCAAGAAGAAACAAAGAATAAATGCGTGAGAATAAAAATAATTTAAAATAGTTTTTAGAGATGATGTAACCAATTATTATTATGCGTCAAATGTTTCTCTCATCTAATATTTTCTTGAAAAATGAGTGGATATTTTACCACCTAGTTATTTTCACCCTGATAGAATTCATCTTTAGCACTAAAGATTAAATGTACATTTTATGCATGTTGTTAGAATTAAAGGCATTTTTGTACTATACCCCATCAATTTTTAACAGTAAATATTTCATGTCTTTACCTTATTTTTATCTTGTTTTAAGCCTTAGGCTTTCTACTTAGACTTTGACTCTGTATTAGACTGAAACTTAGTTTTAATTTCAGGCTTTCACTTATGCTGAAATAAAAAAAGAGGATTATTATCTGATTCAGAAAAATAAAACTGTCATATGTGGCCGCCGGTTCGAATGGGAAAATTAAAACACTTTTAAATGTTTTAAAGCCATTCTTAACGGCCGCCGGTTACAAGACAAGACTTGAACTAGTTAGTGGTAAGGATATTTTTTCGCTCTTCCCGTTGATAATTAGTAATTTTTATAAAAAGGTAAGGAATTATAATTTAAACCAAAAAAATAACCACAAGAGAATGTGTATTACTGAATGAAGTTACTTAATATGTAATTCAATAAGGAAAAAAAGTGTCACACAAGTACCCCAGTACCTAATGCATAACTAGAAAAAAAGGTCAGTTTTTACATGAACAGAGGTTTAACTACGGGCAATAAAGCATATACGAGAATAAAATTCAGGTGAGGCGGTAATTTAGTATCTACGTACAAAAAATCAGCTCCAAATATTTACCACAGGGAAAAATTTTTGGGGGACCCAAAAAAAAAACAAAAAAAGTTAAGCAAATTAAGCTTATTAGTATGAGATTCAGGTATGTTTAGCAAAAGTTTTTAGTTTTTAATATCAGAAAAATATGGGTAATATTTTAGTTATGTAAAATGTTTAGATTTTTAATTGGCTAAAAAACTATTAAAGGTTTTGTTGATTTCGATGACGCCATCAACAATGGTTAATCGCGCAGTGACTTAACCCATTTAATGTAAGGGAAAGAGCGCTCCGCGCTCTTCCCTGATTATGTTATCTACTTACAAACACCCTATAAAACCTCAAAATACATTTTGGATTTTTGAAATTGTAAACGGGTAAACATAAAAATTACTAGCCGGCGTATGTTTAGACAGAAAAGATGTGGACTAGTCTGAGATGGACATTATGTGGACTATAGGAAATTTTCAATGATTTGGCCAGCTGCTGACTGAATAAAAATTTCTACCATATGATATTGATTTGTTTATACATTGATCTAATCACACAGCACTGTTGAATTTTTTTAGTCTGATGAAATGTCAATTGAAAATATCATACTCACAGCCATCTTTGACAAGCACAAATCGCCACATTTTCAATTAGAAGGCTATATTTGTATGTGTAAGAAACAACTATAAATTTGAAGAAGTGGCGATTTCGCGCTTGTCAAAGATTGCTGTGAGTATGATTTTTTCATTTGACATTTCATCAGACTAAAGAATTCAACAGTGCTGTGTGATTAGATTAATGCATAAACAAATAAATATCATATGGTAGAAAGTTTTATTCAGTCAGCAGCTGGTCAAGCAAATGTGAATTTCCTATAGTCCACATAATGTCCATTTCAGACTTGTTAACATCTTTTCTGTCTAAACATACGCCCGGGGGAAAATCGCACCTTTTTCCTGCTCTATTCTTAGAGCATTTTTCAAGACTAGTCTACCACTTTTTTGAACTAAATTAAAAAAAAGCTAAATAAACTATAGTTTTAGTTGCAGAATGACATATGTTTATAACCATTCCGTTTTTGAGATATACTTTTTTAACAGTTTTAATATTATCAATAAAACACATATTATTTATCAATAAAAAGTAGTTCCTAAGAATTTATTGCGCAATTTTCTACGATTTCCAAAGAACCCGTGTTTTTTGATCAATCAGCAACGAGGGAGTAATACTGGTTTTAAAATATAAGCGTTTGAAAAATAATATATTAATAATAAAGAGAAGAAGAACACAATACTTAATTTACCCACGTTCCTTGATTATAGTTTGAGCGGTGCCGTGGGGCTTACTATCCGTGTGGCGCTTTTGTACCACCAATAAATCATTTATAATAATAATAAAAAATAAGAAGAAGAAGAATATGAATTTAAACTACCAAATTTACCCACGTTGTTTTTATTATAGTTAGTGTGGTGCAGTGGCGCTCCAGACAAAGTTTACCTAAGTTCTCTAAATATAGTTGGCGCATTGGCGTGCGCCAATGATTGCATTTATAATTTTTAAAATAAAAATAATTATAAGAAGATGATGATGAACACGAATTACAAAATTTACTCAGTTCTCTAAGTATAGTTGGCGCGGTGCCGTGGGCTAAATTGCAGTGTGGCACCCCCGCACCACCGATGATCGGAATTGTATTTTTTGAATAAAAAACTAGAAGAAGAAGATGAACATAAATCACAAATTTTTTCCAGATTCTCTGATTATAGTTGGTGCGGTACCGCAGGGTTAAATCGACACGTGAACGATGAAAGAATATTGATTTTAAGATAATGTGCGTTAGAATTATAATAATAAATAGAACAAGATGAATATAAGTTACAAAAAAATTTCCCAACGTTCTCTAATTATAGTGTGCACTGTGCTGTGGGGCTAAACTGCCGCGTGGCGTTCTCATGCCACCGATGCTTATTATTAATTTTTTTAAATAAAACTTTGAATTAATTTTGTCATCAGTAATGTAAGAATTAAAAAAAGAACTTCAACCCGGTTTCCGCGCGGTTAAAGTAGATGGCGCTGGGAACTGGTTCGGTTTCCACCACCACTTAAAACGGAGCACCGTTTTCTGCTTTTTTTTGTGCGGTTTTTATGAGGGGCTGTTCGTTGTCTGCTCTGTACAATCTTTATTGTTGCCAAAAGGCTGTTATTATGCGGTTGAGAGTTAATATTTTTAAGAAAAAAAAAGAAAAAGAAAAAGAAGAAGAAAAAGAAGAAGAAGAAGAAGGAAAAGAAGAAAAAGAAGAAGAAAAAAGAAAAAAAAGAAGAAAAAGAAGATGATGATGAAGAAGAAGATGAAGAAGAAGAAGACGAAAAAGAAGAAGAAGAAGAAAAAGAAGAAGAAGAAGAAGAACAAGAAGAAGAAGAAGAAAAAGAAGAAGAAGAAGAAGAAGAAGAAGAAGAAGAAGAAGAAGAAGAAGAAGAAGAAGAAGAAGAAGAAGAAGAAGAAGAAGAAGAAGAAGAAGAAGAAGAAGAAGAAGAAGAAGAAGAAGAAGAAGAAGAAGAAGAAGAAGAAGAAGAAGAAGAAGAAGAAGAAGAAGAATAAGAAGAAGACGAAGACAACGGGAGGGGGGTTAAGAAGAAGAAGAAGAAGAAAAAGAAGGTTCTGAATTTCAAAATTTACCCACGTTCTCTAATAATTTTTGGGGCGGCGCCGCGGGGCTAAATCGACTTGTGGCGCTTCCGCACCGCCCATGATGGTTGAATTATATCTGGCTGCATTAGAATGCAGACGGATATAATTCAACCATCATGGGGCATTGCGGAAGCACCACAAGTGGATTTAGCCCCCCCGCGCCACCGAAATTATTAAAGAACATAGGTAAACTGAAATTAGGGACTGTTCTTTTCTTCTTCTTCTTCTTCTTCTTAACCCCCTCCTTTCTCTTCTCTTGTTGTATTTCTTATTTTCTTCTTGTCTTCTTCTTCTCTCTTCTTCTTGTCTTGTTATTATTATTATTCTCTCTTTCTTTCTTTCTTTCTTTCTTTCTTTCTTTCTT
>JASAMX010003268.1:0-17131 GCA_030248175.1 Microlaimidae sp. YZB2_3 | reverse complement strand
TTTCTCAATTAGACGATTAAAATAACACATAGTAACACCAAAAATATATAATATACCGAAAAATGTGCAACTCCTATATAAAAAAGTGCAGAAACGTAGGCCATTATAATGAGCCTCTCCATTTAAATGACACTCTCCACTATAATGGCATAGTAGCCATTTTAATTCGGCGAGTTAAAATGGAGATGAAGCTATTATAATACCCATTTATTGATTTAATTTCATTTCATATACTCACAAGTGTAATACTGTCCCGCTGGAGTTTTACCGTGTTGGACAGAATTAAACCAACACGGGAAAACTCGTGCGGCCCGGACAGTATTACACTTGTGAGTATATATGAAGTGAAATTAAGTCAATAAAATGGCTATTATAATAGCTTCCTCTCCATTTTAACTCGCCGAATTAAAAGGCTACTATGCCATTATAGTGGAGAGTGTCATTTAAATGGAGAGGCTCATTATAATGGCCTACGTTTCTGCACTTTTTTATATAGGAGTGCACATTTTTCGGTATATTATATATTTTTGGTAACACGTTTTTCTGGATTTAATTTTTAAATCAAACTCAGAGTATTTTTTATGTAAACCAAAAAAACAAACATGCATTGAGTGGGATTATTACGCATACCTGAATTATTTTATAAAATTATATATCACCATATAAAACAGACACCAAGCTCGAAATTATAATAGTATTTTACCGAAATATAGCAAAAGTGAGATTACAGGAAACAACTTAAAACAAACACATCATGACTCCATAATCTAGCGATACCACATAATACATTAACTAGGTATTAAATAGTGAAAATGAGATACCTCTAAAGCTCTGGAATTTTGGGATCATCGCCGAAAAAAATTTAGAAAAATTAAAATTATTCTCACACTAATCAAAAATTTTTTTATTTTTAGACTTCCGAGTCAAATTTGTTTTTTTTTATTTTTTTTAGCTCTCTCTCTCTCCCCATGCGAGTGCTTTTTAGTTTGATATTAGGTTTCAATATTAGTACAATGTACTGATTTTTGAGGTGGAGGATTTCTTAAGGGGGGCCGGGGTAGATGTAATTTGTACAATTTCGTGTAACAAACATCAAAACGAAAATAAATAATGTATGTTATTTGCTATTATACTAAAATGGCAAAATTTTTACTTTGGAAAACAAAGTTTCAACCAAAAATAAATAATTTGAGGCTTTAAAAGAGTGGTTTAAAAGAGCTACAGATTCTTTTTTAATTTTCAAAAAATGGTGTTTTGAAATATCATGAAAGAAAAATTTTGCAAGAATTGTACTCTTACTTTATAATTAAAGACAGTTGACACATCCAACCTCTTTTGCCACGGAAACGGTGCAAAAAACCCAATAAATTATATAATTTTCGTTGATAATTAACTGGTTTAATCGCGAGATATGCATGCGCATTTTATTTTTTTTGTACAAAATGTTTACAATTTAAATTAATAACAATAAACTTTCAAAGCACAGGTGTTAGTAAATTTAAGGCTGGTTCATACCTTGTCCAAAGTGTCTAAAGGACACCGTCCAAAAGAAAAAAGTTTAAAGGAATTTTTTAACATGTTCATACTTCGTCCAATCCAAAGGACAAACCCAGACTTTTAGACAATTCAAAGATGTCCTTTAGACAATTTTAAAAGATTGAACTTTGGACGAGGCACATAGATGAACACAGTCAAAAAGCTAGGGGGGGGGTGGTGTTTACCCCGGGTAAATGACATTTCAAAATCTAGGAGGGGGGTCCTAGAGGGGTCGAACCCCACTAGCTTTTTAGGGGGGGTCGACTCGAGGTGGAAGATTTTGAAACCTAGAGAGTGGTCAGGTGGGTTCCAATTTCCGAAGCAAAATACTTTTAAACCAATAAAGGTTTAATAATAGTTTTTTTATATAAAATAATACTGCATTTTATTGAATAAAAAGCTAAAGGGTGTAAAAACATGAATTTGTGTTCAAAATTCACGTTTTTGGAAGAAAATTTAGTATAAAAAAGTATTTAAAATTTTCTCGAGAGTGGAGGGGGTGTCAGATTTCAAACTCTAGAGGAGAAGGGGTCAAGGGTAAAAACTTGGAAAATTTGGGAGGAAGGGGGGGGGGGCTGGATTTTTTTCTAGGGGGGGGGGGGCCAAAATTTCGAGGCTAGTTATGGTGGACCCCACCCTACCCCCCATGTTCATCTATGACGAGGCATGAACGTTTCGTTAAATACTGTCCAAAGGACACTCCAAAAATGTTCAAAGGACAGCCCAAAGTGTCCAAAACACTGGTTTTACCAAAATTGTCTTTTGAAATTTATTCTTTAAAATTTTTCGTTCATACTTTGTCCTTTGTATAAACATGACTTAAAAACTGTTCTTTAGACAATTTCGATGAATTATTAACCAGACTTTAGATCACCCTTAAAGTTTGAGTAGGTACTGTACCAGAGTTTATTCATCGGGACAGATAAGAGACCAGACCGGGGGATTTAGATTTTCTGCTGTTTTATTCTCTTGTGCTGATGGCTAAGGCTTTTTTTCCGAGAAGTGAAAAGGCGCTGGAAGAGTGCGGCCACAGGTGGGATTCGATCCAATATGGCGAAGAATACTGTCCCTGGAATTCGCTGGTGTCTGAAACAGTACAATTATAATAATACAAAACTCCAATAATACAATACAAGAAAAATCATCAAAAAAACAACAGTAGTTTATAACATTTTTACTCTTAACCCGTTCTGGTGATTGCCTTTTCCTCGGTTTAAAACCGTGGTGGCACAATTGCCGACAGTTTCTATCACCCTAGTTTAACAGAAAAAGCAATTAACAACAATATTCACATCTATTTCACAAATAAAACAGTCAAACAACTCCAGCCAAACTACCTCAGCCAGGTATACCCTGGCCCAACTTCGCTCCAGTTACTGTCAACTCTTTTCTTACCAAAATAAAATCAATAGCAAAATGAAAAATCTATGCACTGACGGAAATCACGGACCTCACGATGTCCTCCACATCTATAACTGCCCCCAACATCCAACAGCTCTATCAACCTTCATCTTTAGGAACGACCAACAGATGTAGCAACATTCCTGGACACGCTTGCCTGGCTATGACAACAAACCTTTGCATAATATACATAGGTTGTACTTACAGACCTGTGCACGGTCTAGAAATGCCCCCCCGTTTTATTGTTCCCCCCCTCCCGCCAAAAAATGAAAAAGTACCCTAAAATTATGACGCCATTTTTGACCTATGATGACGCCATCATCGAAATTTTTTTGCAATTTTTAGCCTATTTCAATGTATTTTAAGCCATTTTAGACCTTTTTTTAACCTTATTTTCGCTTTTTTTGTCCCTTTTTTCTCTTTTCCCTTCTTTTTTTCTCCTTTTTTTCTCTTTTTTTTCTTTCCCCCCTGCTTGCCCCCCATTTCAAAAAAGTTGCCCCCCCCCGTTTAAACCTCGGGGGGCAGTGCACAGGTGTGTACTTGGCACTTAGGTCATACATGATTTTTGTGTGTGATAAGTGCCCAGTAAGCGAGCAAATTAAAATAGTTAAAAGCTGTACGGTAGCACTATGCGAATTTTGTTCACGGATACAGTGTATTAGGTAGGATATTTCATATTGCATAAAATCTGCAAATTGCTACCGACAAGCTTTACCATTTCAATTTGCTCGTTCACTTTACAATAATTACGCACAAAAAATTTTGTCACGCATGATGACTAAGTACGACCTAGGTTATACGTGGAAGGTTACCACGGTAAGGTTTACGTGCGAAATTGGTCATGCGAAAATACCACCACCGTCGTGAGACGAAGGTTTTGCCTTTGTTGTATAAAGGTATCACGGTTGTAACGGGGAAAAGGCCATCACGGGAACGGGTTAAATAAGATATTTTAAACGCCCACGCTGTAAATCAGACCAGATGAGCTGTCTTTCCGCGTTTTTAGGGTATCTACCTATATATAAAAAATTACCGAGGCCATTGCAATAGGTGGCTGGAAATTATAGGAAGGGAGAACATAAATCAACCAAACACGATTGGTTGGTTTTCTCGCTGCGTAGTACTTCTTGCTCAATACAATATACTTAGGCAAGATAAACAGCAAAAAATAAATAATGTCATTTAGAAAATGACCGCTGAGCGAAGTGAAGCGGAAATTCGTTGTACATTTTGAGGGTTAATTGTGGTATCAAAGCTATTTTATTATAGTTTAGCGCCAAGCGATTAGTGAGCGCGCATTCGCACTAACGTTTTTTTAATATTTACTATTTGATTTACTTCAACTAACAAAATCATGATTTTATACCTCTGAATAAGCTCTTCAATTGCTTCTTTTGTTTTATCTTTCAGTTCTTCCGGGGTTACCGATTCGAAATCGCTTGTAAAATTACCTTAAACTTCACAAAATAAAGAATGGTATTGATGAAAACAACGAATATGCGTTATTTAGTTTATTAATTTGTCTCAAATTAATAGACTGAATTTTGTATAATTCAAAATTAACTAAAAGAAATAAATTTTTATAAAATAAAAAAAGGTTTTCTTAAGCATTTTTTTTCAGTATTTAACTTAAAAGTCTTATTTTCTAACCATAGCTGGGCAGGGGAGTGGGGGGGGGTTGGAGTGTTTATACTCCTCTCCCCCCGCAAAAATCCCGATTATAGCCGACACCTCCTCTAAAATTTGGGGGTGCCCCAGACACCCCCCTTAAATTTGGGGGGGGACTCCAGTACTAAAATCGCTAAAAATGGAGTTTTTGATGTATACTCCAAAAAAAATTTTCGGGACACCCCCCCGAATTTCTGGAACGGGTATACCCCCCAAAATCCGGGAGGCTGCCCACCTATGCTTCCAACATGTAAAATTTTAATAAAAGGCGAATTTATAGCATCATTTCTAACCCATTACGGTTCATTTAACAGGCTCTGAATTTTATTGTTTTAATTCGGAGTTTTGATGTTTGAAAATTCTACAAATAAAATTTAGTTTCCAGGTTTTGGTGAACCCGGCGATTGAGTTTAAAGTTAATTTATTTCACATAAAGCAGGATTCTCAAGACCAATGCTACTAAGCAGTAACTGCGCAACCGAAATAATACTACATTACATTATAACAATATTAACTAAAATAATAATGAATGTAATCACACTGTTTCTCAGTCAGAACTCGATCTAGGTACCTTCAGTAAGCAAGACGTACGTGCCGCTGTCGTAGAATAGATCTTCCCCCATTACTAATCTTCCCCCCGGGAAGATTTATTCTGGTTCACGCCAGAACAGATCTTCCCCCCTCAGAATATTTATTTCCTCCTGTGTTAAAGCATACAGCAAAAATTTGCATAAAATTTTTAACAGAGAGGGGAAGATATTCTGGTGTTCACTCTTCTCCCTTGGGAAGAATAAATCTTCCCCCTTGTTATAAATCATGTAACAATTATTTGCATATTAAAAACAACATCCTTTTTTTGTTTTTTGCGTCATTTCGTTTTTTTTTCTTTAAATAAAAAAATTCATAAAAAATACTCGAGGTTTCAGATCAAAAAATTGGTAATAAACACAAAAAAATAAATTTTATTCTAATCAAACATTTGAGATGTCCGAAATATTAAAAAAACCTGCCTTTGTATATTAACACCTTTTGAATGTTTTACCTAAAATTGGGATTTAGATCCTATAAAGCCAAAATGTGAACCCTAAGCAAACCTAAGCAGAAAACTTAAATTCAAAATATTAACCATTTTAAAATATATTATGAAAAAAGTTAGAACTCGTAGGAAAGTTTGGCGGCGCCAGATAAAATACATTCTGCATATCTTCGGAAAATATCACTTCCTGATTAAAGACAAAAAAACTTTTTTCCTAAGCCTAAGCAAAACCTAAAAATCAACCTAAACAACCAAAAAAATAACAACTTTAAACCTGTTTAATGTTGAATTAACTGCTGAACATGAAGAAGATTTTTTTTTTGTTTTCGTATTGACTTTTAGATAAAAAAAAAAACTAAAAACTTATGAATACTCATAATCTAATTTTTATTTCTTCTTATTTCAATTTTTGTCTATATATTATGTTTTATAAGAAGCAAAAACTGAAAGGTAAATAATGAATCAAATACTGATCGAAAAGAAATTAAACTGGTGTCATTTTTTCATGTCTTTTTTTATTATACTTAGTCTTAAAAATTGATAAACTTAAAAAGAAGCCTTTTCACGATATTAATTTTCTTAAAAAAAATATTCAGTTTATTTAATTATGGCATATTTTTTTAAATACTCAAGCAAACGAACTAATGCAAACGTATTTTTTTTATCTCCAAAAACCAACTAAATAATACTTAATTATTAATGTCAATGCTCAACTGTTTTTTGAATTAACAACAATTAAAGCTAATGTTGATTTATATAAAAATACAAAAAAAACTATTTTTTTTTCTAAATGTAACATTTTAACCTTCTGTGTTAAAAATTATGTTTTTAAAATTTGCCCTAACAAATTCTCGCGTATCATTTTTGAAATTTATGCAAATTTTTGAGGGGGGAAGATTTATTCTGGTGTTTGAACCAGAATAGATCTTCCGGGGGAAATAACTATTCTGAGGGGGGAAGATCTATTCTGGCGTAAATCAGAATAAATCTTCCGGGGGGAAGATCTATTCTAGAGCGCACCAGAATAAATCTTCCGGGGGAAAGATCTATTCTAGAGCGCACTAGAATAAATCTTCCGGCGGAAAGAAAAATAGGGGGGAAGATCTATTCTGCGACACCGCCACTGCGATACAATCTCAAAAGTAGTGAGCTGTCTTTTTTAAAACAATAATCTCGGAAGTACCGAAACTCTTTCCTAAAATTTGAGATTATTTCGGACACTCTCTTTTCTAAAACGTGGAGTGAGGGTGGGCTGGGTCTCCTCAACTCTCAAGTACTAAAAAAAGTACAAAAAACGCCGGAAATGGAGTTTTAGGGAGATATATACCACTATTCAATTCGCTGCCTGCCTCAAAAAACCAAACAAAAAACGCTGGAAATGGAGTTTTAGGGAGATAGATACCCCTATTCAATTCGCTGCCTGCCTCCAAAAACCAAAAACTTTCCAGAAAAAATCCGGGAAACTCCACACTTATAGTTCTAGTGTACGATGTTACTCAAAATCATTAAACTTAAAAATAACAATTCGACCTTGTACAGCTCTAAGAATGTTTTTTTTTGCAATAGGAGTGAAAATATTCAAAAGAATGGAGGAAGTTTGGACTTAACCTGCAACCGATCCTTTCCCACTTTCTTCCAACACCTTATTTTCCCCAAGCCTAAATATTAAAACAAAACAAAAATGGCAAAATAAACCCACCTGAATCCTGTTCCACCGCACTGCTGGTCGTATTGGACCCGGTAGAGAGAGCGTGAGTTTTGGCCGCGCTCCCCGGTCGTTTGTGCAAAGTACAGTACCCGCTGTCTTCAATCGTGGCGAGAGCTGGCGAAGGCGGAGAAAGATCCAGGTGAAATGTGATCGGAGTCCCGATCTGAGTCCTTAATTGAATAACAAAATGTGTTTCCCTGGATCTATGTCAAAGGTTTTTTTATATTCAATTATTACCCTCTCCCAAACAAATAACAAAAACTTATTATTCGCGGGGTATATACAATTTGTTTTTTATTAAATTATTACCCTTTTCCAATAAATTTTTACGCACTTAAAAAAAGTATTTTAAAAATTTTTGTTCAACAGTCATTCATTCGGGTTAGTTTCTCAGCCGCGGGAGTTTTTTTTGTTTTGGAAATTTGTACTAAAACTTCTTAAAAATCTGTCCCCCACCAATGGCTTGGATTAAATTAATTTTTGTTGGTTTAATCGTAAATTAATCTGGTGACAAAACATTGTATTATTATTTATATATTTAAAATTCCATAAATTATTGCCAAAAAGCGCACAAACCGCATTTAAAACATTGAAAAACAGAGACAATAATTATTTTGTTATAATTTTAAATTTAAGCGAAAATCTATGTTATACACAAATGCCTTTTAAAAATACGCCGCCCTAATTGAAATATAGCCTTTGCTCATTCTTTTTGTACATTATACTCTTCCAAATTTTTTTTTATTTTAGACTCTGCTGCGTCTTAAAAATTGCAAAGAATCTTTTCTTTAAAGGTGGAAAGGCACGCTTTTAAAAGAGAAGAAATATAGCTTGGAAAATTTTCCTGCGCACAGAACAATACTCTTACAAAATCAAACTTGATCATTTACTTAAGCTTAACGGGGAATCCGCCATACATGGGGGCCACGGGTAGGCGTGTCCTGTCGTAGAGGCGGCGAAACAAACCCCGCCCCCACTCCATCACTCGGAAGGCTTCGCGGGAATTTTGAGTAAACATTGGAATTATCGGCTGAAAAAGCAGATTGTTGTAAAAGCACATTTACTTTTTTTATAAAACGTCCAACAAATTGTGAAACATAAAATATTGTAGTTGTCACAAGTGCACAAAAATATCAAAACATTTTTTCGGGTTTTTCCTACATAATAAACACTCAATACCTGCCTTATTAGCACAGTATCCGAATTTATACTGTTATCTATTGGTGAGCATAGACCGGGAAGCTTGGGGTTTGGCTATCCCCGGCTACATAGGTGGGGAAGGGTTGGGAGCGGGCGCGGGGAGTTCTACCCCCGAAAAATCCCGATTATAGCCGACAATCCCCTAAAATTTGGGGTTACCCCGGACACCCACCACCCAAAAATCCCGATTATAGCCGACACCCCCCTAAAATTTGGGGGTACCCCGGACACCCCCCTAAAATTTGGGGGTTCCAGTACTAAAAACGCTAAAAATGGAGTATTTGAGGTATACATCAAAAATTTTTTTTGGGAGAACCCCCCAAATTTCGGGGGTCGGGTATTATACCCCCAAATCCGAGAGGCATCGAGGGTGATTGGGGATTATACCCATTGGTACAACGGTGGCAGAGTGATTGAAAGGGTGATTGGGAGGCTAAAATTAGGGAATCGGGTATACCCTCTCCTCCCCCCAAAAGGGAAGTTACCAACTTATGCCCGGGCATGGGTTTTTTAATGCTAGAGGACTCATTGATTGAAGTTTTTTGCATACAGTTTTATACATTAAAATAGATTATTTAAACATATAAAATGTACAAAAACACTGTTTTGTTATTACGATATTGTTTCTGTAACAATAAATTTACACTTAAATTTATAGTTACCAAATATTTGGCTGGGAAGGGGACGGTGTCCCAATTAGAATCCCAGAATGGGGTACCAAAACTTTGTTTAAAAAAATGAGGGACATATCCATGGCAAAAAACTGCACATTACTAAATTAAAATCACACTATGACTATACCATACTGGACTGAAAATTGGAGATCTTCTACTAACTATAAAATTTAGTAACAATACTATACTAGGTTAAAATTAAAGTATGTATTAAAGTATTAAAAATTCTAGTAAGCGCCCTGGCTCTATTAACTTATCTCACTTAAGTATAGGAACAGAAACTAAGTCATCGACATCGACAAAAACATAGCATCAAAACATTGTAGTGAAAACGTGAGCTATATAACAAAGTACTTGTCAACAGATGTTAGTGGAGAAAAACAGCAATAAATAAAATTAATTTTTTCCCAAGTTTTGATGATACGCCAGAAGTTGTAAGTATATATTGATAAGACTATTTAATACAATACTTAAAGGTGTGGTGCGGAGTCAAACTTTTTGTCTTCGATTTTGATAATTTTTTGTGAAAACCTTACCCCTAGCCCTACCCCTTTCCTGCCCCCATGCCATTTTCTCACACATAGTTAGTTAGCATAGCCAATGTTTTCAAGTAATTTCCTCCAGGAATGCTGCTGCCTTTGCGGGTTGAAACCATAGGTCTTCTACTGTTAGTGCGGTACGATTCTTGGTGCAGTTGAAAAGGTGGTGGACATCATGCGGTTTCTGGTGGCATTTTGGGCATTCATTTTTGATTAGTGGGTTTATTCTTGATTTGTATGAATTTAGATGATGACAAAATCCGGATCTCAGTTGTGACAGGAGTGCTCTTAGTTTTCTTGGAAGGTGTTGTTCGCTTTTGTGTATTTCATGGGGTTTGCTTTTTAGTAGAGGATTGGGTTGTAGTTGAGATAGAGATTGTTTTACGAAATAGGTGTGAATGTTAGCCCGGATAGCTTTTTCGGTGAGAGTTGGATTGAAGAAACTTTCTGCTATGGGGCCATATTTTGATTGGAGGGTGTGTTTCATTTCTCTTGGCCTAGATTTGTTTGCTGTGATTTTGTTGGATGGGTGAGTCTGTTGCATAGTCTTGGTGAGAAATTGTGTTGCAAGGAGAGATGTGTGGTTTTCAATTGGTAGTACTTTAGTTTCTTGATGAAGATGGTCTAGTGAGGCCATTTTATGGCAACCAGTTGCTATCCTGAGGGCAGTTTTGTGTTGATTGAAGTTTCTGGTAATGGGATTTTGAAAGGTTTGGTGACCATATTGGTGTTCCGTAGTTGAGGATGGGACGCCCTATAGCTTTGTATGAGGCTACTATTGTTTCTTTTTGTTGACCCCAGCTGGTCCCAGCTAGGGCTTTGAGGATGCTATTGCGTCTAGATGCCCTGTTGTTGATGGTGATGTGGTTGTTGAAGGTTAGTTTTGGATCAAAAGTGACACCTATAGGCAAAAAAATCTAGCTGACCGCGAGATTTGCAGTATTTAATCAACTATTTAACAACAAAAACATTTTAAATTTTTAACTAAAGTGGATTACTAACAAAGATTAAAAACTGTATTTTAATAATTATTTATTAATTTACCTAATTTGTAACCTAAATGCAACTTTTTTAAAGGCTAAAATTGGTTAATTTTGGTATTTTTTGTGAAAGGGTGGAATTAAAAAAAATTCTGCGTTCTTATTGGCTTTTTTTAAAAAAACGTCATTACCGCACAATTTTAATTGGTCCCTTCATGTCTGCATTCTAATTTTCAGCGTCAGCCAGATATAACTCAACCATAAGATTTTGGGGTTTTTGTTGAGCGTTAAAAGTTGGTTTTGTATGGTGACGTTTGGGTGGTAGTTGTATTCTTGTGAAGATGGAGAGAAAAGTGTAACTGTTGACTTTTCTATTGATAGTGTGAGGTGGTTGAGATTCAGGTATTGATTTAGAGTGTTGAGATAATTGGTGAGATTTGTTTCCATATTGGCTATGTCGTTTCCAGTGGAGTAGACTGTGGTGTCGTCAGCATAGGAGACGATTTTGACGCCGGCAGGTGGGGGAGGTATGTCCGATATGTAGAAGTTGAAGAGGGTTGGTGAAATGACTGAGCCCTGAGGCACGCCTGTTTGTACTATCCTGGGTTTGGATATTGAGTCTCTGAATGAAGTTTTGTTGATTCTGCCTCTGAGATAACCACTTAGCCATCTGATTAGATAGGCTGGGAGTGGTTTTCTCACACATAGATGAACATGGTCAAAAAGCTAGGGGGGGGGTGTTTACCCCGGGTAAATGACTTTTCAAAATCTAGGAGGGGGTCCTAGAGGGGGTCGAACCCCCCTAGCTTTTTAGGGGGGGTCGACCCGGGGTGCAAAATTTGGAAATCTAGAGGGGGGTCAGATGGGGTCCGGTGTCCAAAGCAAAACAGTTTTAAACCATAATAATTTTAATAATAGTTCTTTTTATAGGATAATACTACATTTTATTGATTAAAAAAAGATATTTAGGTATAAAAAGGGTGTAAAAACATAATTTGTGTTTAAAATTCACGTTTTTGCAAGAAAATTTAGTATAAAAAAAGTACTTAAAATTTTCTCGAGAGGGGATGGGGGGCTCAGATTTCAAAATCTAGAGGGTGGTCAGGGGTAAAAAATTCGAAAATTTGGGGGGGGGGGAGAGGAGGCCCCCTGGATTTTTTTCTAGGGGGGTCCCCAAAATTTCGAGGCTAGGGGGGTGGACCCCACCCTAACCCCCCTTGTTCATCTATGTTCTCACATTCTTTTTGCTTGATTTCTGCTTTTAAAATCTTATACTCAGGAGAATGATCCCTCTCCAAATGATTCCACATTGGAGTTGTACTGAACTTTTTATTTGTTGGACCTCTTTTATACTCTTTAACATTGGCTGGCAAACAAAGTTGAAAAATAGCATAATATGTTTCATCTGAAGATTTAACAGCAAAATGTTTTCAAATACTAACAACACTGCCATCTGCCATTGCCATATTTTAATATAACTAACTAAATGTACATTTACTTTAAAAATCTAACATTAAAATTCAAAAAAGTCAATTTTATTTGATGTTTAGTCCATTTCATTGGTTGTTGACCATGTATTAATGTTTAAACTAAGGACTTTTTGATAAAGGGATAGACTTCTTGATAAAAGGAAGTGCGACTTATCAGCAAGGTTCTGCTGCACAAATAGTATTAAAGCAATGTTTAACAATAAAAAGTGAAAAATTATAATAATTGTCATTGACACGGGAAAAAATCCGGCATTTACCGGATCTGAAAAAAAATCTGGTCAGATCGGATCAAAAAAAAGGCCAGATCTGCCAGATCGGATATCCGGTCGGGCCCTAGCCATTACTCCTGAACCACTGGAGATATTTTGTTAAAAAAATTTTTGTGGGCTATTGGGGGCAGGGGTAAGGTTCTCACAAAAATTATTTTAATCAAAGACAATAAGTTTGACTCCACACCGCACCTTTAAGCAGCAATATTTAATAAATAATTTTTTTAGTTATTTATCATACCACATTGGCCTGCAAAGCTACCTTGGCGAAACCCACACGTTTTCCCCATAAAAGATCATAATTTCTGCTACCAAACATTGCTTCCCGTAAGCCACCTAAAACGATGAAAGTATTGTTTTGATTTAATTACACTAAATTGAATTAAATTAAGTATTTTTGTCTTCAAATAAAAATAACTAACTGTTAAATTTTTATGAATAACATTTAAAAATAAGTAAAAATTACTATTTTTTTCCATCAAATTTATTTATTTTATTTTGAGGTGATTTTTTCTTTTTTTTTTATTTTGGAGATCACAGTTTATAAAACAATACAAAGCCTAAGCCTAAATTTAGCATTAGTTTTTCTATATTATTCATGTTAAAAATAAGCAAAAGTTTGGATTAAGGCTTTTTAATAATTTTTGGGTTTGCAGAAAAAAAAATTGGGTTTTTAGTAAAGCTTCTAAGTCGATTTTCTACCCGTTTAATTTAATGGTAATTCTAACGCAAGTTTAATAATTTTAATGGTGGTGACATCACCATTTACAATAATAGAATTAAATTATAGTCGGTTCAAAAATGATTGACTAGCGTAAAAACGTAAACTTTATAACGTTATATCTCAAGAACGGCAGAACAAATTAGAACAATACCTATATCAATGTGTAGCTTAAATTTTTAGCTATCATTTTTAACTAAAAAAAGTAGGGTAACTGACTTAATTTCGGCCACCTTTTTTTATTTTTTTAAATAAGTTTTTTCTGGCTTTTTCAATCAACCCAAAATTTGGCTTAAAAATCAAACAATAGCTATATTTGTTATTCCACTGCAAAATTTTAAAATTTCTGTTAAACTTAAAGATCAGTGGAGATTTAAAGTCTCCTTTTTATAGTGGCCGAAATTAAGGCGCGTGCCATTTATTTCGGCCACCTACAAAAAACTGGCTATAACTATTGCTTAAACGAACAATAAAAATTTCTAAAGGTTTCAAATTTACCCTTAGGTATTGTTTTTGGTACATATAACTTAATTTTTCCCGGGTTTGCGAACTTTAATAGTTATAAACAACACTTTAAATAATTATGTCAAAACCTTAAAAAAACAAGTTTTAATAATTTGTATTTTTTGTTCAATTTTTATTTTTGGCTTAAAAAACGTCAAAACAAAATCAAACGAGCAAAAAATTCTTTATAAATACGGTAGTACAAGGATATTTAAAAACAGCAAAAAACGGCAGGTTCTTTCACCTAAATTTTCAGGTGGCCGAAATTAACGGAATCTTAAAATGCGCAGTTAGTTAAACGCATTGCAAAATGATTTTGAAGAAAATATCAAAACATGAACATTAGCAACTTTGAGCCTTAAATAGAAGATATTTTAAGGTTATATATTGCTTCGTTCTAAATTTGATGCAGTTTAAACACGAAGCAAAAATTAGGAAAATCACAAAAAAATCACTTTTTGTATGAAAATGTTGATAATGTAGACTAACAAAAATAAAAAACTTTTGCAAAAACATTTTATTCAACATTAATCCAGTTACTTTTGTGCTAGTTCTTTTGTGTTTTAAAAATAAGCCAATTTTCTAACACCCTAAATTGGTGGCCGAAATTAAGGCGTGGCCGAAATTAAGTCAGTTACCCTAATGTTCATTAATGTCTTCATTAACTACGGCCAATACGATGAAAAAATATAGGCCTCAAAATATTAAAACTTTTTTATTTTTGCGAGATAAGAAACGCCACTTGGTATGCTAAAAGTCTAAACTACACCCTGATATAAGTATTGTTCTAAATCCTTCTGCCATTCTTGAGATATAACGTTTGAAATTTTACGTTTTTTCGCCAGTCTCCACTCCATTATTTTTAAACAGACTATAGTTTTTATTATTATCTATACAGCTCGTTGCTAGTTCTTAGCTTCCTTCAGTGTGATTTAAAAAAATATTTTTAAACAAATTAAAAACAGCAGAATACCTGGTGAAATACATAATAAATTGCCCTTTTGAAGATCCTCAACACAACTTTTAATAGTCCCAGGAGTAACACAGAAAACTTTCATCACAATTTCCCAGCCTAAAACAATTAAGCAAAGTGTAATATAAAAAAATAATAAATTAAATATAAAGTTTGTTATAAGTTTAAAATCAAATTAATTCACGTTCAAAAAAACTTAGAGTTTTTGCCTGTCTGGCAAAAATAGTTTTGGTGTTGCTTCCAGCCCACTTTTCTGGCCCGGTTCCTGGTGACTGGCGGGGAATGTAAAATCCTGCCAAGTCAACAGGAAACGTGGGCCGACCAGTGGGCTTTAAAAGCTCAAGATCGGTTCCTGGAGACAAAAATTTATAATTTCTAGATATAAAATAGTTATTTTAAAGTCAACTCCCAGGGCCGTTGCCATTTAGGCAGAGATAACAAAAATTTAGAAACTCCAGCTGGGCAAACCCAAAAAAGAAGTAAACAAGGCGTTGCTCCCATTTGGGACCAGTGGGCTTGTATCATGCACATAAACTAATTTTGCTACACTTTTGCCATATGCACAATTGACATTAGTAGAATATAGCAAACGTTTAAATTTGTTTAACGTCCAAAAACAGCACCAGAACTAACAAAACATCCAAAACAAGCTGAACAACTACAATACAAGGCACGTTACAAAAGTAAGAATTCACAATGCGATTTACCCGGGTAACCACCTCCAGCTTACCTATGCTCAGTTCAGACCTGTGCACGGTCTGGAAATGCCCCCCGTTTTATTGGAGGATTTGCCCCCCCCCGCCAAAAAATAAAAAAAGCACCCTAAAATTATGACGCCATTTTTGACTTATGATTACGCCTACATCGCAATTTGTTTTGCAGTTTTTAGCCTATTTCAATGTATTTTAAGCTATTTTAGACCTATTTTTACCTTATTTTCGCTTTTTTGTCCCTTTTTTCTTTTTTCCCTTCTTTTTTCTTCTTTTTTTTCTTTCCCCTCTGCTTGCCCCCCTCGTTTTATTGCCCCCCCCGTTTCAAAAAAGTTGCCCCCCGTGCCCCTCCCGTTTTGGAATTGCCCCCCCCCGTTTAAACCCCGGGGAGGGCAGTGCACAGGTCTGTCAGTTGCTCACCTATGGTCGCATAATGTTCATACTAATTGTGGTTCAGTCTACGATAGTAATAACGATACTAACGTTCTTCAGTAATATACAGCAGCCCACATCTTCAGACCTGTGCAAGGTCTGAAAATGCCCCTTCCCGCGCTTTATTGGAGGATTTGCCCCGCCCCGCGGAAAAATAAAAAGTACCCAAAAATTATGACGCCATTTTTTACCTATTATGACGCCATCATCGCGAAATCTTTGCAGTTTTTAGCCTATTTCAATGCATTTTAAGACATTTTAGACCTATTTTTACCTTATTTTCGCTTTTTTTTGTCCCTTTTTTTCCTTTTTTTCTTTCTCCCCTGCTTGCCACTCCGTTTTGGAATTGCCTCCCCCCCCCCAATAAAGCCCCGGGGGGGGGGCAATTCCAAAACGGGGTGGCAAGCAGGGAGAAGAAAAGGAAAAAAGGGACAAAAAAAAGCGAAAATAAGTAAAAATAGGTCTAAAATGTCTTAAATAATTGAAAATAGGCTAAAAACTGCAAAGATTTCGCGATCATGGCGTCATAATAGGTAAAAAATGGCGTCATAATTTTTGATTATTTCCGCGGGGCAATGGTCCCAATAAAGCGCGGGAAGGGCATTTTCAGACCTTGCACAGGTCTGGGCTGCTGTCTGTGGAAGAACGTTAGTATAGTTTATTTACTATCAAAAATAGACTGAACCACAATTAGTATGAACATTATGCGACGGTAATTGGGCAACTCGGCGCCCTGTGCACTGCCCTCCCCGGGTTTAAAAATCCAAAACGGGAGGGCGGCAAGTTTTAAACGGGGGCCGAGAGGGGAAAGAAAAAAAAGAAGGGAAAGAAAAAAGGGACAAAAAACAAAAATAAGGTAAAAAGTGTCTAAAATCAGCTTAAAATACATTGAAATGACTAAAAACTCAACGAATTGCGATGTCACATTAATCGTAGTCAAAAATGGGCGTCATAATTTTAGGGTGCTTTTTTTATTTTTTGGCGGGCCGATGCCCTCCCAACGGGGGCATTTCCGTTCCGTACAGCAGGTCTGAACTGAGCGTGGTGAGCTGGAGGTGGTTACCGGGTAAATCGCATTATGATTTTTACTTGTAACATATATATCCTTCAGCTTGTTTTGGTTCGTTCTGGTGCTGTTTTTGGACGTTAAACAAATTTAGACGTTTTGCTCTACTAATGTCGATTGTGCATAAAAGTGTAGCAAAATTAGTTTCGTGTGCCATGATACAAGCCCACTGTTCAATGGGAGCAACGCCTTGTTTACTTCTTTTTTTTTTTTGGGTTTGCCCA
>JASAMX010003267.1:0-17935 GCA_030248175.1 Microlaimidae sp. YZB2_3 | reverse complement strand
CATACTTTGTGGTTTTTGACGTAAAAATTACATTTTAAATGGGAGGGTTTTGACTATCGTGAAAACATATAAAGAAAACGAAGTGGATACAAAAAGCTTATGCTTTTTTAAAGTTATAGTAGTTTAAGTGGGTAATTTGTGGTTTTTAGACTACATCATTTTAAACCTACTAATTTTCACAAAATAATCGATAATTACCTGAACATGCGCTTGACTTTTCTGCATCTGGTGCCGCTGGAGAGCACGGCTGTGATGAATAGGTGCCAGAGGACGCCTAAAATAAACTAAAAGGTGGAAATACAAGCAGACTAAAGATGCTTTTTCAGAGATAAAACAGCTTCAATAAAACTCTATTTTAACGTTTCGAAGCCTAAGTGCTTTTTTTTCAATGGTCTAAAAACAACAAACAATTAAGATATTATTTTAAAATAAAACAAATAAAAACGTTATGAAAAGCAATTGAAACAATATAAAAACAATAAAAACTCGGTAAAGAAGAGATAAATTAAAAATTGGTAGTGTTATGATAAAAAACGGTGCATAGACTTTCTTAGCGGACGGCAATAAAATCAATAAATCAAATTTATTAAAAAAAGAAGCTTTATTTATAAACTTAAACTCCAATTCGCGCTCGTTAAATACATCTAAAACAGAAATACAACCCATGATATTATCGGCTGCAAAAAAACACTTATTAAAGAAAATGCTTCAACTTCAACCAATTTTTCATTCATTTTTTTCCTTTTTTTTGAAACACCACTCAGATTCATTATGTCTACTTTTTCTTCTAATTATGACCAAATTTATGTTTTTACATTAGAAATTCCTGAGTCATTTGATTTACTGATTTTTTTGTAGTCCGCAAAAAAAGTCCAGGCACCGTTTTTTTATAACACTACCAATTATTGATTTATCTCTTTTTTACCAAGCTTTTATTGTTTTTATTTTGTTTTAATTGACTATTTCATGACGTTTTTATTTTGTTGTATTCCAAAATAGTATCCTAATTGTTTGTCTGTTTTTAGACCCTTGAAAAAGAAGCACGGAGTCGCTTCGTAACGTTGGAATAGAATTTTATTGAAGTTCTTTTATCTTCAATTTTTATTGGGGTCAAAGCCCCAAAAACTGTACTAATATAATTAAGAATGGGAACCCCAAAAACCAGTAAAAACTCGGTCCACTAACGGCATGTTAACTACCGGCTAAAAAACCGGTTACTAAAAACCGCTTTTATTACTTGAATTTGCTTTCTTTCTATTGTAAAAGTTCACACTTTTTTGCTTTGAATTGAAAAACATAATATCTTAACAATATTATTGATGTTTACTTTAAATATAAACTAATAATAGCTATTTCGACATTAAAAATTTTTTAAATTTAAATTATTTTATTGTATTACTTTCTAATTTCAGCGCTAAAAAATCATTTATTTTGATTAACCACAACATATAAAATTTAAACTAAAAAATATTATCATAACACTATTAGAAAAACCTTATAAATAAGATTTTATGACCGGCTAATTTAGCCGGTAGTTAACATGTTGTTAGTGGACTGAGCCCAAATGATTTATTTATCATTAAAGTTTTTGTCATTTTAGTGTACGTTTCAGATACTCGAAAGAGATTTCGCTTTTACCAACACACTAAAATTTCTGCTATAAAGGACGTAAAATAATCTGCTAAACAGAATATACCTATGTTTTGTTGTTTTATTTATACTGATTTACTTTCAATTTTTTGAGGTTGTCTTTCTTTGAAGAATCAGATGTGAAAAAATTATTTGGAGTCAGTTATGACCATGAACTCCAAGATTTTTTCTATGTTTTTCACATAGTAAAAAATATCCAAGCCTTTGAGTAATTATTGAGCACCTTTGTTTGTTTCTCAGTGCTATTGGGATTTACCACCAACTCTAAATGTTGTGCCATCAACCCATTAAGATTGCGCCACGTGCTGCATCGCACGGCTTGAGTGTTGTTGTTGCACATTAAAAACGCATGACAGTTATTTCTCCAGAAAACCGATTGGTAAATGCAGTTCCACAGTAATCTGCTAGACTTTGGTTTTTTTTTGGAAACATGAATAATAAGATTCAAACGATTCCTGTTGAGTTTGTACCACTGGTTTTGTGGGAACATTATTTTCATTCATGTATCACGTTAAACAAGAAAACCAGTTTCATTCGACTTAAATTAATCCTCTAAAAAACTTTACAATAAGTGATTACTTCGCGTACTAAAACTTCTAGCGTGAAGGTTATTTGCATCATCACCAGTGTTGGATAACTGTGAAACTACGTAAATAGTGAAATTGTTTTCCTTTTTTCTGAATTGTCTTCGATCTTTTTTTTTCTCATAATCTGTCAATGTCAATCGCAGATAAGTTCAAACACCAACAACAACAACAACAAAAACAACAACAACAACAAGTTTTGTGATCAATAACAACAAACACTAATTTTAGAGTAAAAAAATTAAGGTTTTACGAATGCACGCACACCTTGGCTACGTTTCAGTGTTTTTTCACACTGTTCTAATCAACTTCAAAAACAGATTTACTTTCTCACCTATGTCCCCGGGCAGGGGTTCGCAAGCGCTCATAATGCTGGCGCTGTCGTAGTCAGCGGTATTATCCTCGCAGTCCGCGTCAAGATCCGATTGGCTTTTGCTGCACCGGAAACGCCCAGAACCACTCTGAAAAAGGAAAACGATAATAATTAGAAGTTTCGAAAACATTTTTTACAGAATTCTTTTTCTAGTGTGTAGCAGATTCCAAAAATGATAAATATGATCTTCAAAAACATTTTATAGTGGATCTTTCTCTATTGCGCGTCACTGATTTATACCTTTTAAATTCAATTAGTCTTTTCACTAAGTAAAAAATAGGGATTATGTAAAACCAATCAAACAAAACCAAACTAAATACTTTCATTTTATAATAAGCATGGTTTCAAATTATGATTATATTATAAATAAAACATATTGTAAATATCAATAGTTGTTGTTATCTGCGTCCTTATATTCATGCATTAAGCACAAATCACATAAGTCACTCCTTTCACTTGCGCTCAAAGCAATTCATTAAAAATCATCAGCAAATGTGGTCTGTGAAGAAATGATGTGCACTGACGACAAAACGTTAAATTTTAAACGTTTTATCTCAAGTTGTATAAAAAAGTTAGGTTAGTTTGTAATTTATATTTCTTACTAATAGCTAAACCTATAAAAATTATTCATGCCGCCATTACTACCGCCAATACGATGAAAAAAAAATTACCAGTAATAGCAAAATCAATTTTTTAAAAATAAAAACCTGTAAATTTAGCAGCAAAATTTGATTATTGTAAAAACGGTGGCTTAGAGCAAAACAAATATTGGATAATTAGTTTAGTCCTTCATATCACAAAGTGTACTATTTTAATTCTGTTAATTTTTGCAATTTTTTTAAAAGCGGAGAACTGGCAGAATTTCCACGCTTTTTTTTATTAAAAAGACAAGAAAGTATGCAAATTCACACATTATCTATGTATACTTATTACCTCTTCGTATGGATTCTATGGTGGATTGGATCAAACTGAAAAGCTATAAGTAACATAAAAAATTGCCGTTACCTGTATGCTGAAAGCCGGTGACATTTTTTTGGTAAGTTGACTATGACAGGTTTTTGGAAAAGTGGACGGAAAGTGGGGTTCGTTTGAAGAAGTTTTCGGAATGGCTTTTGGAAAAACTTCCCGACAATCTTCCTCACAGTTGCTCTAAATTTCAAAACTTCGTTATATATCTTTCAAAATGAAACCTCTAGCTTTTATTTGTTTAAATATTATATACTTTTATTAGTAGAAAATTACTCATACATACATGTCAAAATATTGCGCTTTTCTTTGAAAAACGTCGCCTTAGTCAGCGATATATGCTATACTTGGTGAGGTTTCTCTGCCGCCAAAGTCTGCTCGCTATCGATATCAATATCGATATCGATATCGAAGGTACCAATATCGACAATCTTCAAAAACTCAGCATTAAATTTAAATTTTGATCATGTTTTCTCCAATAAAACTCCTAAATTTATGAAGTCGTAATAATGTAAAAAATAACCTTAATCATGGATTCTAAAAAGTTAGTTTCTTATGCAGCCTAACAGAAACCCTAAAATCAAGCTTAAATTTATCATCTGTTATTTTAATTTATATTGTGTTTTTGAAAAAGTCAAGTATCTCAAGATAAAAGTTTATTTATTGTTTCGTAATTATGTTGAAATTAAAATTTGTCACGAAATTTATTATCCAGGCAATGCAAAAGTAAACCTGCAGAATTATTATTTGGTTTCAAGTTTTGAGTTTGGTAGACCTGAAGTAAAGGTGTATTAAAAATTTAAATAATTTTTATAAAATTTATTTTAGAAACATTTACTATGGTGGCTTAACATGAAAATAATACTTGTAAACATAAAATTTTAGCCAAAATGGAGCCGCGAAAATGAGAACTTTGAGCCAAAATTAAAAAAAAATGATTTGAGATTAGTTTTAGGTTTTGGCTGAGGCTTAGGAATACGTCTTAGCGATATCACACTTTCAACACCAAGTTTCCCATTTACAGCTCTAAGTTCGTTCTTTAGGTATTGAAATAGGTGGGAATATTTGGAAAATTTAGTTTTAAACGTACTTGGCATGGCACTTGAGACATACATAAAAAAACTCTTACCGACCCCTCAGATGACTCTTTGCTGTGCGATAACAGCGGGTTTCTTTTCTTTTCCCTGGCTTTTCTTCTGTCCTTGCTTTTCATTTTAGTAGAAGCTAATTGGTTGACGTGTTTTGGTTTTTCCTTAAACGTATAAGTGCAATAAAAAATTAAAACAATAATGAATAATTTTCACCAACATGTGGTCACTCGAATTTTTTGTGATAAATGATTTGTTTCGGAATTCAATTAACATCCAGTTTACTAAGCATTTTTGGTCAGGTTATTTAGCTATTGTTGCTGTTGTAACATATAAAAATCAAATTCAGCTGTCCCATGGGCTCAAACATGCTATCTTTTAACCAATACAAAAGGAAACTAAACAAACAATTGGCAATAGACTAGTTCTGAATAAGCGTCTTTTACTGTACGAGAGAGGGTACAAAAAGAGAAAAATAAAATTTGAAAAAAATTATAGTTTTCTTAGTTTCTTAAGTTTAAACCTATACTTCATAAAATTTGCTACACGATGATATGTTTCACTACGTTGAAGTGCTTTAACATATCAGTTTGTGCTAAATAAGTTTTGGTTTTTTAATTAAACGTCACAATATTTAGAAATCATCGCTAAAATAGTATTTTTGTAAACAATGATTTTGAATTAGTAAAAACACAATTGAAATTTGTGCTTTGAAACTAATTTTAAACGTACATTGGTTTTTTTTAATGTTTTGGTTGTAAAAATATTTAAAATTAAAAAATTAATTTTTAAAAGTCCATTCCAAACTTTTAACTTGAGTATTTTCTGTAATTGAAACATTAAAAAACTGGGAACCCAAGCGCGCCAGCAGCGCCGTACCTACGAAGCGACAAAAAACTTAAAATCCCCAAAAACTGTTTTTACTTTTTTAATATTAAAAAGTATTTAAAAAAATTAAAGAGGGTTGTGATTTTGATCCAATATATATTATTTTGAAATATTTTAAACCGTAAAATGTACAAGTCGCTCGCTGTTTCTCAATTTTCTTCCTACATATGATTGGCGCTAGTAGTTATTGTACCCTCTCTCATACAGTAAAAAGGACGCTTATTCAGAACTATAGGTAAACCCAACGTGGCTGCAACAGTTTTTCGTTGGACTGAAAAATGCCCCCGCCCCATTAAGTAACCACTCAAATCACGAGAACTGACGTCACTCATATCAGTAAATCAGAATTCAGAAAATGAAAGATTTGAAGTAAGAAATCAACTTCAGATGATAGTTTATAAATAATTCTTATTTTGTGACACAAAGAAAAGAAAATAGTTGTTTAATGAACACGTAAACACACTGTTGCAGCTACGTTTGGTTTGCCTTTAGTCTATAAAATAGACTATTATAAGGTAATTTAATTCGGTTGCAAGTAAAATGAAAACCGCGTGAGAATGCGCATCTAAAGCTATAATAAAATCACATCTGTTTTTTTCAATTTCTCACAGAATAAAATATGATGATTGAAAACAATAATTAATAATTATTTACTATCATTTATAATGATAATTTAGATAGATATCTTGGTTAATATAAAACAATTTTTAAAAATTTCGATAAAAAACTTTTTTGCGGTTAGGTATTGGCATTAGTAGAATTTTACTCACAATATTATGTTCTGCCTCCGGCAGTCCGGTCATATAAAGCAAAAGATCCTTCAGAACTACTCTTTAAGTGAGTACTAATTCAAAACTTTAAATACGTTTTAAGAGTTATTTTAGTCGCACTTTCTAAACGTTTTGCATGTATGTTTAAAAAAGTTTCATATTTAAAAGTCCAAGGAATTTATATTATCAAATTTTATTATCATAAATACAACAAAAAACAACTTCCTTATACGTTTTTATTTTTGATGTTATTTTTATGAATGTTTTTACTTACGTTTCCGTTCATTCTGCATCTGACAGCGCAATCCACAGGTTCTTGCATTTCTTGTTTCAAATTTCAAATTGTTGTTAGAACAATATCGTAATGCTATTAGATTCTAAAACAAAAGTATTATTATATGCCCGTACATTGAATACAATTAAAATTACTGTTCTGAATAAAACAATAACTCTGTAATATTGTAATATTAAAGTAATATTGCTGTGTCATTGAGATTAAGCAGAATAAATTGGACATTATTTCAGCCAACCAACTAGTTTCATAAATGGAACAAAATTATCAATGGGAGAAGTGAGAAGGTAAATAGCTTCGCATTTGGAGCATCGATTTGACTTTTTTATCCAGTAACTATTATTTTTTCCTGTCACTTATTTCGCCGCGGTGCCAGTGCAGACCATCGAGACAGACATACAAGAGTTTTTGCAATAATTGATAAGTTTATCAAATTAACTTAAGTTAAGTTTAACTTAACTTAAGTTTAAAGTTTTTAGGTGAAAATTCACTCAGTTAAAAAACCTTTATTATCGACTGTATAAGTGGCTATTTTTTTGCTGTACTCAAAATCTTCCATTTAACTGTATTTTTATGATGATAATGATTATGCAAAAACATAGAGAGAAAGATATACATAAGCCTTGATTGCAGAGGGCACAACTTCAAATTAATTACTCTAGAAAATAAGTCATAACGATAACTAGTGATAACGTCAACTAAAATAGTCGCATTACGCAAGCAGAGGCTTGGTTTTAGTTTTAGCAAGACCGTTCGTAATATTAACCCTTTGGGATTTTTTTGTTCAAAAACGCTGCAAATCCGCGAAAGGTATTGCGCGTCAGTGCTGCAGTCTTCTATTGGCGGGACGCGGAGTTTAACACACTGCAGCCCTGGGGTGCAATCCCTTTTGCGGATTTGCAGCGGAAAAAATTTCAAAGGGTTAATGGATAATTCTAACTTGCCATAAATCTTAATTGCTTTAAAACCTTTTTCTTTTTGCTGGTTAGCTTATTTAGCTACATAATTTAGCTCCTTTTAAATACATTAAAAGTTTAATTCTTAAAAAAATATAAATTTTCTTCTCCATTATATTTTAATCCTATGATTACAAAAATCTTTAAAGTATTAGATAACAGAAAATATAAAAGTCCTATATATATTGGACTCTCTGAAATAACAAACTCACACATGAACATAATAAACCTTAATGAAACCCATATAATAAAACTTTATTTAATAAAATTCATAACGAAATTCATATAATAAAACATTATTTGAGTTTTTTACATACACAATATATTTTAAGTTGCTCTTATCACCTATTAACACTGTATTATAGGCAAATCAAACCTATAGCTGACCGCAATGATTTTCAGTGTTGAATTAGCTATTTAACAATAAAACCATTTAAAATTTTCAACAAAAACCGGTTTAATATTAAAGATTAATATCATATTTTAATTTTTTTTTATCAAATTACTCAATATGGAAAAAATACAACTTTTTAAAGGGCTTGAATATACTAATTTATATATATTTTACAAAAAAGCGGGAATTAAAGATAATTATGCGTTCTTATTCGGTTTTTTAACAACGTCACAACCGCAGTTTTTATTGGTCCGCTCATGTCTCTTATACAAACTTATGAGGTTAGACAGATATAATTTAACCATAGTAAAAGATCACAAGGAAAATAGTTGAATTTTTGGAAAAATTGTTATTAGAAAACTTTAATTAATCACCTTTGGTAAATACATTTCATTACTTTCGGTGCAAAAAGCTCTAACCGTTGTGAAAAAAGCTTTGAAAGGTTTCGAAGCTTGAAATGCGTCGAAAATTTAAAATAATATCATTTTTTTAAAATTATTTTAACAACAGCTGTTTCTACTTTAATACTTATTTTCTTATTTTTAAATAAACAACGCAAATACCTAGCATTCTGATTCTTTATTAATATAACCTATCGCTATATATTTGCTTCCAAGACCATTTGTTTCAAAATATTTTATATTTATCTATAGTAATAACCTAATACCAAATTTGCTTTATATCTTAAAAAACGAAATTAAATTTTAAATTTTTTCTGTAAAAATCTTTGTTATTGGTTTTGCTTGATAATATTTTTAACTCGAGTCATTTGCACTTTTATTTTCAAAACTCTCTTGTTAAAAATTTTATGTGTATAAAAATTTTATTCCAAAAGAAAAGGAGGAAAGGCAAATGCATGAATGATTGAAAGTAAATAAAACAGCCAGACACACATTAATTACATAAATACCAAAACATTTTGATTGTTTATACATAAAAATAACTTAATAAATACAAGCAAAAAGCACGAAGTATTTTTTAATAAAACTGGTATCTTGTCATTGTTATTTGCCATGCAACTAAATTTTAAATGTGATATAATTTTGTTGCTGCTTCAAACTACCATGCTCCGAGCTTAATTTTTTAACACAAATTTTGATGACCATTGGAATACGTTTAAAAAAGCGATGTTCTTAGCCTCATATATCAGTGGTTTTAGATATTAACTACCTATATAGTATAAAAAATATTAAAAACTAAAGCTAGTTTTTAAATTTTGTTAAAATTTTCAATTTTTCTATTTTGGAAATGAAATTTTTATAAAGAATAAATATTTTAAAAATGCTCGAAAAATAAACTCAAAATGTGAAATTTTATAACAGTACATGTATATCTAGAAAATTGATAGACAATATTGCAACTTAAAACATGAATTTGACAAGCAAGCGCGAACAACTAAAACATGTACAAAACGCATCTTAACTGGGAAGAAATAGTGTAAATTATTGTTGCAAACGCAGTTTTTCTAAAATAGGTTAGATTCAATTGTGTTTTTTTTACTTTTTCACAATATAAAATATATAAATAAAATATAAAATATATACTTATTATTTTGTATGAACTACTGTGTGTTTTTCTTAAAATAAATGCAACTGATAATAAAGCTATGTCAGCTGTTTATCAATTTTTAAAAAATGATCTATAGCTATTTTTCCCTTTTATGAATTCAACAAAAAGATTCGCTTGTAAAATATTTCAATATAAGAAATTCTCGGCAAAATTTTAAAACATATTTAAAGGTGTGGTGCGGAGTTAATCTTTTTGTCTTCGATTTTGAAAATTTTTTGTGAAAACATTACCCCTCCCCCAATAGCCCACAAAAATTGTTTCAACAAAGTATCTTCAGTGGTTCAGAAGTTATGACCCCCCAAAAATGACGTTTTTCGACAATTCTGTACGTTACAAATTAGCTCAATTGGCTGCTCAATGGGTATACCGATTTACGTTACAAATTATGCACTCAAAGAAAGCGGCTACTTTCTACTTTAATTTGATACATTGATCGTTAAAATCGGTGCAATATTTGTCAAAATATTGCTTTTCCCGTGCTTTTAAAAACCCGCAACTTTTTCGTTAAAACCACCAAACGACGGCAGTAATTTTGTCAAGTTTGCCGAACCTTTCTTTCCTTCACTTCGTGTTTTTAGCAAAAAAATCGAGGGTTTTTTTACGAAAAACGAAATATCTCGACAAATACTGCATCAATCTTAACAATCAAGGTATTAAATTAAAGTAGAAGGTGGGCGCTTTCTTTAAATGCATAATTTGTAACGAAAATCGTTGAGCAATCTTTCACGTACAGAATTGTCAAAAAACGCCATTTTTGGGGGGTTACTACTCCTGAACCACTGGAGATATTTTGTTGAAAAAGTTTTTGTGGGCTATTGGGGGCAGGGGTAAGGTTTTTGAAAAAAATATCAAGTTTGTCTCCCCACCGCACCTTTAAGCGCAGTAATCGTAATCAGTGCTTTTAGTGGCTTTATTTCAAATTGTCTAATTTAATATAAGATTTATACAATGAGTTTTTATCCAGCTTCAATTAACAGCAAAGTATGATAACAAATGGTATAAACGCATATTAAAGTCGCAAAAAACAAATGTCATTGCTCAGCTGAAACCATTTTTTTGGCTTTTGTTTTCTGAACACTTAATAAATATTTAATAAGGTCTCAAAACAATACAGAATACAAAAATACAATTCTACATCCTTTCAATTTAAAGTAGAAAAGACCAAGAAATTATGAAAATGTTAAATTACCGTTGCACGTTTAAGGATGAAAGCTCACGGCTCCTACGCTTAGCGCCAGTCGTTTAGTAGGAATATTGGCTGCTGGCGGCTAGTGGCCGGTTAATATATCTTCCTTATCGCAATAAGTGAGTCGGATAATTCATAAAATTCACTACACCACGACTGGTTTTGCCCTTACAAAAAGAGCAGCTAGTGTAAACAGAGTGCATCACAGTAAACACGTGGTGATTGCTTCCGTGACTTGTTTTCCCAGCGCTGCGTCAAAACGCATCCAATTCGAAAAAAGGTTTCAAGTTCGGAATTTTCGAGTTGTTTTCGACTTATTCTGTTGAACTTGTGCCGTCGCGATATCCACTTCCCGCGCTAAATTTGCGAAAACATGAATCGGGCTTTCAGCCGCTTTTCAATATCGATTCCCTGCCTGTGTGTTTTTCCTTCCACGGGCGGGCCGCCAGACGCCGTTCGCAAATACCCCGCCGGTTAAAATCACCACCGTTTAAATTACTCACCCAAAGCTATGATTCAGCTTGCTAAAATCAATGCGTGACTCTAGATCCCAACGATGATCGCTAGCTATTGTATTGTCAATATCGAGCATTGTACAAACGGAACCTATTTTTTGCTTAAGACAATTGCAGCGCTAACTGCGCAACCAAATATTATACATAACAATACTAAAACAATATTATTACGTGTCTCAGATTAGAATCGACCTAGGTACATTTAGTAAGTAAGACGAACGTTCTGCCACTGTGCCACAAATTTGACTATTACTTAACCCGTTCCCGTCATGGCCTTTTGCCACATTACAACCGTAAAATGTTCGTACGACAAAAGTAAACCTTCGTCTCACGGTGGTGGTATTTTCGTATGACAATGTCACACGTAAATTTTACCGTGGTAAACTCTCTCTACGTATGACCGTTCTTAAGTCATACATAATTTCATAATTTTTTGTGCGTGATTAGTGCCCAGTGAGCGAGCAAATTGAAATGATTAAAGCTGCATGGTAGCAATAAAAATTTTTGCAATATAAAACATCCTACGTAATACACTGTATCCGTGAATAAAATCTGCATATTTCTACCGTACATAGCTTTAATCATTTCAATTTGCTCGCTCACTGGGCCCCAATATTACTTACAAAAATTATGTGTGACCTAAGTATGACCTAGGTCGTACGAAGGTTTCACAGTTGTAGCCGGTTGTAAGGCATTCACAGAACGGTTTAAATTCAGCAGGGAGCAAATTTTTTCACAACCGGCGCGTTCTGAAACTGTCAATATCAAAAAAATTTTAAAGACAAGGACATGTGTATTTTAGGAAAATACGATTATATCAATTTGTCCAAATACTTGCCGATTTTGCGCTGGCGTAACGAGTGCCTTTTGAACCGATAAATGTCAGTGCTGAAGTATTTTTGAGCAAACAGCAAAAAGCGAACTTATTATATTTACTTAGTTAAACACAAACATCTAAAATCACGTCAAACATTTAAAATTTTGTGTTTTTATTAGATTTTTAAAGTTTTTGTGCTTTTTTTTAAAAGATGCCAGTGGTGAAAAGCATTTTTTGTAAATTTGTGAGTAAATATATAAGTTTTCAAAAAGCCAAAAACCGCAAAAAGTAAACTCTACGTAGCGAATTTTATACATAGTTTATAAAAGCTCGAACTTTAATTTTTAGTAAAAAACCAATTTGCTAAATTTAGAATCGTTTTTGAAAAGTTCTGCATTTATTTTATATGTTTACGCAACCAGTAATTTTATTTTTGGACATTATTTTAGAAAAAATCCAAGTACTTAAGTGGAAAAAAATTTAGCGCTAGTTTATTTTAGAGCAAAAACTCGAATCACGTTAAACGGTAAAAATTTTTTTTTTTTAATTTTTAAAGTTTTTTCACTTAAAAATTTTCAAAACATTGCTGAAACAAAATAGCGCTGACAATCCTTGCTTGCAGATAAAATCGTAAACTGTTGAAAGTAAAATCTAGAGTGAGTCGTAGTAAAACCCGAACGTCATTCTTTAACGGTAGCATTATCAGAAGTTATTAACTTAGAATCATTTTACATACTTTTGCGTTTAGTTGAAATATTTAAGTACGTGAGTATAGGCTATATATTATTCAACAAAAACAAAAAAATACTAAAATTAAAGCTTATCTTTCATTTTTAAATATAAAGCACCGAAATGACGCAAAACGTAAAACAATAATAAATATTATTGAAGTGATCTAAAATACAATGAAGTAATAATAATGTGTGGCACGCTAATATCATAAGGCGACTTAGCCCACGGTACCAACTTTAATTAAAGTATTGGGGTAAATTTTGAAATTCAATATATAATCAGTATTAATTTCCTTTTATTAGATTTGAAATTTCTAATTTACATTTTTTTTACATATCTTGTATTATTAAGAGATCAAATTTAACAAATTTAAATTGATCCGATAGACAAAATACTAGACTTTCCCACCTACGACAAATATAAAAACTTAAAATACGATATAACGTCAAAAATTCAGAAACACGGGGGGGTGTTGTGTTTTTTGTTTTTTTTGTTTTTTTTTTTTTTTTTTTGTGGGTTGTGTGTGGTGTGGGGGGGTTTTTTTTTTGTTTGTGGTTTTTTTTGGTGGGTTGGGGTGTGTTGTTTTGTGTTTTTTTTGTGTTTTTTGTGTGGTATGTTTTGTTTTTTTGGTTTTTGGGGTTTTTTGGTTTGTTTGTGTTTTTTTTTTTTTTTTTGTTTCTTTGTTTGTTTTTTTTTTTTTTTTTTTTGTGGGTTTTTTTGTTTTTTTTGGTTTTTTTTTTGTTTTTTTCTTTTTTTGCGTGTTGTTCTAATAGAATTTTTGTTTGTTTTGTTGCTTTTTCTTTGATTGTTGCTACTGAGCTAACTGCTTTTTGAAAAAAATTTTTTTATATTAAAAATATGCGCCAATAAATCGACCCCTTCTTATCTTTTTTTAATCGAATGTCGTTTTGGTGGCCGTTTTTTTGTGGTTGGTCGCTTTGTTTTTTGGCGTTTTGTGGGGTCGCTAAATAAGCTATAAAATAATATTTATTAAAATTTAACTCAGCAGCGATGCACAGGAATTATTTAAAAAAAGTTTGTTAATTTTAAATGTTCATAATATTTTTTCTTTCTTTTTTATTATATTGTTTCAGTATTCAACTTTTAAAAGTTTAGGGCTACAATTTGATGAGGCCTACGGAATCACTATAACTAATATTATAAAATATAAATTTTAAAAAAATTGGAATTTTTTGCTTTTTCTTCTTTAATTATTAATGAATACGAATTTCAAAAATTGAAATCTCTTTTATTTATTACTGAATCAACATTCACGACTTATCAGCTATAAATAAGTTGTGTGGAAATATTTTCCACACATAAATTATTGTACAAAAATACATGTACAAAAAATAAATGCACAAGAAATGAATGTACAAAAAGTAAATGTACAAAAATACATATTCTTGGCGTAATATTTTTAAAAAACCTTAGTTAAACAAAAAATAGCTTTAAACAATAAAGAAAAGTTAACAAACATATGCACTTGAAATTGTTTTAATATTGTTGTTAATTCCTGTGTTTTTGAGAAAATTGGGTAAAAATTAATTATTTATAACGAATTTTAATTTCGTGGCGGGACCGCCGACCTAAAATTTTGTTTTTATAGGTAAGTTTATTGGTAACTTTGGTTTATCAGGCTTTTCTAAATTTAACTTTAAAAGTGGAAATTTTTTTCTTGAAAATGCTGTAAAAATAAAGCTCCGAGAAAGGTAATTTCCCTTAAACGTATGTTTAGACACAAAAATGAAGATTAGGTAAATGTGCTTGATACCAAAAAAATGGTAATGCGCTTTCATACGAGTTTATCTGTATAATAAAATAAATAATACAAGCGGTATAATTAAATCACTGGCGCTCTCATTATTTTTTAATATTAAAAACAATTTTTTTGTTTCTGCAAAAAGCAGGTTTTTTGAGCTCTGGAGTTAGCTTGGAACATTATTTATTAGAAAGAAGCAACGGTATAAATTATATGCGAAACTTGGTATTTGGCCATTCCCCTCAGTTTTGTTTAGTATTTATAACAAGTCACTGAGGTGACAACCACTTTGTATATAGTAATGTTTGTGTAAATATATATCTAAAAAAAAGGTGTTAACCAATAAACATGGGGCGAGAACAAATTACCCACCAAAACAAGCTTTAAAAGAATAAAAAAAAACCTTTTACTATACATGCTACTATGTAGTATAATAAAAAAGTGTATCATAAAGGAAAAATGAGACATTTCTTAGAACAAAACTGCTTGTGAAAAACGGTCCCATTTTTAAAATGAGACATGGTCCCTTTTTAAATGGGACATTTTTTTACAAGCAGTTTGTTCTAAGTGTCTCATTTTTCCTTTATTATATATTTTTGGTATAATTATACATATTTTGTGGGTGTTATGTTACCATGTATGCATTAATTGTGGTTGCCACATCTTCTATGCTGGTACACAGAGAGGGAAGACAGATCACAGTAAACTGTGTCGTGTAATGGGCGTTCTGGAGCGATCTGCCGCTATAATTGTTTCCATCCGAGTTTTATGGAGTAAAACGTGTTACCGCTTTATTCTTCAAATCTCATGATAAAAACTAGTGTTAACGTTCCCCGCCAGGCACCACGAGGAGGAACTCCGACCTTTAAAGAATTTTGTATAGCAAATACTATGGTGTTTTTAAGAATTTACATTTAATCATTTTATCATAAAATTGTATTGTATTTAATGTGTTTTATTTTGTTATAAAAACGAAAAAAATCGTCTAATTGTCTTAGCATTCCAACAACTAAACTAAGTTCAGCTCATGCGGTGTAATAACCTTATATATTTGTGACAAACGTACTTTTCTTAGCTTAGTACCTTCATGTCCAGTACCTTTGTGTCCAGTAACCTCGTGTCCAGTACCCTCGTGTTTCAGAATCAAAAATTATTCACTTATTCTTGTAAGTGTGTCTTTAATTAAGTTTAAACCTATAGTGTTATAGCCCTCTTCTTAAAATTCTCAGTGCTCTGGTTAGTGATTTTAATAATCTTTATGTAATTAAACTCACTAAAAACTTATACTAAAATAAAAAAAAAGTTTTTTTGTCATTGATCAAATCTAATATTTGACAAACGCACAGTAAATTAGCGCAAATACAATAAATTTGTAGTAAATTATATAAAATTAGAATCTGTTGATTTTATTCAATTTTTTTAGAAAATTAAAATTAAAGCTCAGAATTAGAGTTAACACTCTTCCATAAAAAGATTTTACATAGAAAGCTAATCTAAAACAATGGTACGTTTTATAGTAAGTTTATTTGTTGGTTTTTTTTTCTTATCAGGACAACCAAAAAACCCAAAAAACACCGGATTTCGATAATTTAGAGCAGAAGGAATCCGAGCAAAAACAAATGATCTATGAAATTGTAAAACAGTTAAACGTTAATCTAAGCCTAATTTCAATCATAAGCAAATTCCTCAAATAAAAATTTGGAATTAAATTTAAATCAAATTAAAATTGAAGTATAGTTGGATAGAATAACAATTAAAAAATCATGCTCACAAAAATTCTTGAAAATCCCTAGATCTTTTTTTAACTATTTAAAATAAAAGATTTCATTTTTATTAGTAAGAAAAGAATTCATATTGCGATTCAATCCAATCCGACTATAAAAAAAACTAAAACTTGATTGTGTTCATGTTCATCGAATAAAAATGGTATGGTGGAAATATTAATTAAAAGAAAAACAATTTACCATTATTTGAGAGTTTGTTTGCCTGTTAATATAGGTTCCATAGTTTATAAAACTGTCAGCTACAAATTTTGGTGTGTAGATCATAGTGAAACTTAATTCTAAAAAAAATTCCCATCGATTTTATGAAAAAAGGCTTAAGATTTTTGGCCAGGAACTTTTGCCTTCACCTGGACAGCTGGTACCTGACGGATACTTGAGCGAAGGGTTTAGAGGCTGACCTTTATGTAGCTTACAGTATATGATTTTTGTAAAACTATAAAAACGCGGATTTTGAATGTTTCGCTGGGGTTTTTTAGTTGTCCGGCTGAAACGTTTGTTTAACAATACGCGTTGTTAATGTTTGGCTGCTTTCATATACCCTAATCTAAGAGTCTGTCTTGTTGGAGTAATTTGTTAATAATTAAGGCTGGTTCATAGTTATGACAAAACGTTCTTTGGACTTTGTCCAAAAGACTTTTGTCCTTTGGACTTTGTCCAAAGGACAAAAGTCCTTTGGACAAAGTCCAAAGGACAAATACAGCGTAAACATCTTTTGGTTTCCAACGGACAACGTGTTCATACTTTCTTGTCCTTTGGACTTTTCCCTTTGGATTTTGCCCTTTGGACTTTGTCCAAAAGACAAATTTTAAGTAGTATTCATACTTCGTCGAAAGATAAAGTTCAAAGGACGTTTTGGCTTGTCCAAAGGACGTTTTGGATTTTCTAAAATTGTTCTTTGGACTTTGTCCAAAGGACGTTTTGTCATAAGTATGAACCAGTTGCATCTCCTCGCCTCACGGCAGAACTACATTACGTTGTAGTGTTGTAAAAAGTATTGATTTTGGATTATTTTAAGTAAAAGTAAAAGTAATTTGAAAAATTTTAATTTAAGTAAAGTAAGAGTAAAAGTAATTTGTAATTTTTTAATTTAAGTAAAGTAAAAGTAAAAGTAATGGTCAAAATTTTATTTAAGTAAAGTAAAAGTAAAAGTAAGACCTATTTTTTAAAGTAAAAGTAAGAGTAAAAGTATAATAAAAGTAATTTTGAACGGAGCAAAACACCGGTTTTTGGAGCTCCAAAGCTTTGTTCGAAAGTTTTTTTGCTAATTTTATGTATAAATTATCATTTTAATAAGTTTTTAGTCAAAATAAATGGTTTTAGCGTGTTAGTGGCTTAAAAAATGTTCTCTTGCCATTTACTTTACAAAAAGCCCATGGGGGATTTAGTTCTTTCAAATTACTTAAATTTTACTTAAATTATATTTCCGATTTGCAGAGGAAAATCCGAGTAAGAGTAAAAGTAAAAGTATTTGAAATTTCAAAAGTCGAGTAAGAGTAAAAGTAAAAGTAATTGAAATTTCAAAAGTCGAGTAAAAGTAAAAGTAAAGGTAATTCAAAATCCGTTACTTTTATTACTTTAAGTAAAGTAAAAGTAACTTTTTACAACACTA
>JASAMX010003263.1:0-13727 GCA_030248175.1 Microlaimidae sp. YZB2_3 | reverse complement strand
TGTGTATTTATTCATTCAGTTCATGTGCTACGTTTTTTTAATAATTTCCGTAATAATAAGTAGAATAGTAATTATATTGTCTTGATTATAAAGTAGAGTATCACAAACTTTTTAATCCATAATCTTATATTTAATTAAAGGTTATATACATAAATGGGCGCAGCCAGTGGGGGTCTAGACCTCCCTTTTCAGTAGGCAGAAGGGGAAGATTTTGAGTTCAGCCTTCTTCAGTTGCCAAGAATAGAAATTTTAAAGAGTACTGACAGTGGCGTGGCCAGAATTTGATTTGGGGGGCGGTCTGGAGATAAAATACTGGATGAAAGGAGTCTGGGGGGCGCACGGCAGTCACCCAGAAATGGGGGGTCTGGGGGGCGAGAGCCCCCAGGCAGGACAAGGGGGCAGAGCCCCCTCAGGGGGGTACTGGGGGGCAGAATGCCCCCGAGCAAAAAAAATTTTAATTTAAGGCGCTAAATACACTAAAAAATTTAATTCCAGATGATGTTTATTACAAAATTTACGGTTTTTTTATCCATTTACATTTAAAACAGGTGTTTAAAACTTCTTAACAAAAGGTTAAAAATGTTTAATTAATGTTTTTTGAATAATAAGAGAGAAAAAATGAAAATATATGACATAAACAAGATAATAAACACTGCGCGCGAAGCGCGGGAAATTTTTTTAGCCCTATTATAACATTTTAAAAATTTTTCTCTGAGAGGCGAATTTGGGGGGTGTTCCCTGGGTACCCCCAAATCTAGGGGGGTGTCAGCAAAATCCCGAAATTTTGGGGGGGGGACGCCTCACCCCCCCCCCTCCCTGCCCACCTGGATTTTGGGGGTCATAACCCCCTCCCGCCCACCTATTAGCAAATCCTCCAATAAAGCGGGGGGGGGGGCATTTCCAGACCGTGCACATGTCTGAATATATCATCTTTTTTTGGGATCCACCCCAAGTGGTTTTAAAACAAAAAAGGCTGTGTGTTGTGTTAAACGTTGTGTTGGAAATTTTATTGTTTTTTGTGTAAATTTAAAGTACTGTGCGCTTTCAGTTATGGGTCGTCACAGTACCTTTGGGTCAATATATCCTACGTAATCTGGGAATCAATTAAAATCCAAGCACAAAGATAAAGCAAAGGAAATTTTTGCAAGAAACTGCGAAAAAGTTCTACAATGAAATGATAAAAAACTAAAAATTGGACTAAAAGTTTAGATATTTTTCTGAACCTTAAACTATCAGCACTGTTATACAATAAAGCGGGTGAAAATTACAAAACGAGTTAAATAAGCTTCCAGATACGTTAGCTAGCAAAATACGCAGCGAAACATAAGTTAAATTAACAATAAATTATTTTTCTCGTAAAAACCTTCCTGAATTTCATTTCAATTATATTTTTAATCTGTCCAGCCGTTTCATAAATATTGTTTAACATAAAGAACTAGTAAAAAACCAATAAAATATGGAAATTATTTAGTAGTTTTCCACACTAGTGTGAAAAATGTTTTTTTACATTATGATTTAAATTTTTAGTTTTACTAAGACTTTAATATAAGTATAAATTTCATTTAGTCAAAGAATTAAGAAACTACTTAATTACCTACTTACCTATTTACTAACTAACTACCTAGCTCAAAAATTTTAAGTAGTTAACTACCTCTTTAACTAGCTACTTTTTGGGTAACTATCACAACACTAACTTTAGTATTTTTAATACTGAAACGCCAACCAACTTAAATATCAGCAGACTAAAATAAGTCGAGTTTTGAACTTAACCGTGCAAAATTTTAGTAAAAAAAAACAGAAAGAATTCAATTTTTATTCCTTTAATGTTTAGGTTCTAAATACAACCAAGTTTTAAAGATGTCGTACTTAGTTCATAAAAATATTGAATAAAGTAAAAGGCTAATAAACAATTAAAACACCACTTTATTTATACTTTTCATTTGCGTAAAAATGTGGTGCTTGGTGCTGCAGACAACTGCTGATATTTGGTTGGTTTACTTTTGCAAAAGTCAATAAATACTAAAAATAAACAATACAAAATATCTGCAAAAACGCATATAATAAAAAAATTAAAATCCGGCAGTAAAAGAGGTAATTTTGGAGATCTCAACACCAAATAAAAATACTTAATAAAACTACAGATAATAAAATAATCATAAAACCAAGTTAACCCGTTCCCGTGATGGCCTTTTCCAACGTTACAACCGTGAAACCTTCATACAACAAAGGTAAAATCTTCGTCAAACGGTGGTAGTATTTTCGTATGAAAAAATGTCATACAACGTTACCGCTGAAAACTCTACACATGACCTATGTCTTGCTTCCGGCATATATAATTTTTTGTGCGCGAATAGTGCCTGGTGAGCGAGCAAATCGAAATGGTTAAAGCTGTACGGTAGCAATATGCAAATTTTTGCAACATAAAATATCCAACGTAATACACGGTATCCGTGAAAAAATCAGCATATTACTACCGTACAGCTTTAACTATTTTAATTTGCTCGCTCACGGGCACTACTTACGCAAAAAAATATGCATGACAGAAGTACGACATAGGTCACAGTCACACGATGGTTTCACGGTTGTAGCCGAGGAAAAAGCAATCATGGGAACGGGTTAAATAGAATTACTAAAACGTCGCCGTGTCCAAATGACTGAAATGTTTTTGTCAATTAAAAGTTTTTTGAGGAATAAACATTTTGATCAAAAACAATTCAAAATTGAACAAACAAATTACGCAGCTTATAAAAATAAACTTTAGAGCAAATAAAAGCATTTAAATTCCAAATAATACCGATAAAACTACCACTGTGTGAAGCTTCTATTCTGAAATTAATGATTTTTCCAACTTCTTGTATCGTTTGACCATTTCGTTATAAATCTGAACATAATAACCAAATTGTGATAATTGTTTTTAATTGGTTTCCAAACTCACCGGCACATAGAGATAAATAATACACTCTATCTCTTATTACAATTATTTCTGCACAACAAACTAAAATAAATATGTTTGGATTTTCTTTGGTTGGGTTTGTGTCATGGATCATGACATGGATTATTCATGCAACAGCTCATTATGTAAAGAAGAAGAAATTCATCCAAACCTGGATTTATAGAGAGAGAGAGGGCTTCTCAAAATCCAGAAAGGTATTCTTAACATTATTTTTTTTGTGTTTGGAGCGCATTGTTTTGTTTACCACATCGCTTTAACACTTTAAACGAAGCGCAGATAAATAATACATATTATTTTAATTTTAAAACAACTTTTTAGTACCTACTTAATAAAATAAAAATTTTTGGTACCTACTTAATATAATACAATATTTTAAAACATTTTGTTTAGTTTTTGTAAATCAAAGGGAGGGAAGAGGAGTTAAGTCTTATTCCTGTTCACGAATGAACAAATATGCAGACCTGTGCACTGCCCCGGGTTTTATTGGAATGGGGGGCAGTTCCAAAACGGGGGGGCACGGGGGGCAACTTTTTTGAAACGAGGGGGCAATAAAACGGGGGGGCAAGCAGAAGAGAAAGAAAAAAAAGAGAAAAAAAGGAGAAAAAAAGAGAAAAAAAGAAGGGAAAAGGGAAAAAGGGACAAAAAAATTGAAAATAAGGTAAAAATAGCTCTAAAATGGCTTAAAATACATTGAAATAGGCTAAAAACTGCGAAAAAATTCGCGATTATGGCGTCATCACAGGTCAAAATAGCGTCATAATTTTAGGGTACTTTTTCATTTTTTGGCGGGGAGGCAATAAAACGGGGGGGGGGGCAAATCCTCCAATAAAGCGGGGTGGGGGCATTTTCAGACCGTGCACAGGTCTGAATTAGTGTTGTGATAACTATTTAAGTAGTTAACTACTTAACTACCATGATTTTGGCTAACTACTTAATTACCTACTTTCTTTTTTAAAAGTAGTTAACTACCTACTTAGCTACCTACTTTCAAAAAATAAAGTAGTTAATACAAGTAGTTAACAAAGTAGTCAAAAAGTAGACAGAAAGTAGTTAGCAAAGTAGGCAGAAAGTAGTTAGTGAAGTAAGCAGTCAAGTATTCAGTGTTTTTATACAAACAATCAATATCTGCGGTGCGATGTTACATAAAACTCACGGCTGTTTGAAACAAAATGTGACGACAACGTGTACAGTAATCTGCAGTAATTTGCACGTGCTGCGAGTCTTCAATAAAAATCGATATTTCGCCACTTAAAAGTAATTTTATACACAAAGTGTTTTATAGTTTATGAACCTAATTAAAATCGTTGAAGTTTTTGATATATTTGCGAACTATAGCCCATCAGTACTGTTATACAATAAAGTGGGTAAACAATACAAAACTTTAAATATGTTTATACTGCACCAATATTAACGATCAAGGTATCCAGTTAAAGTAGATGATTTCTTTCAGTGCATGATTTGTAACTTAAACCGTTATACCCATTGAGCAATTTTTCACGTCGAAAAATGCCATTTTTTTGTGGGGGGGGGGTCATAACTCCTAAAACACTGGATATTTTGATGAAAAATTTTTTATGGAATATTGGGAGTAGCGGTAAGGTTTTTATAAAAAAATATCAAAATCGAGGACAAAAGGTTTCACTCCGTACCGCACGTTTTAAAATTAAGTATTTTAGATCCGATTTTTGAATTGTTTTTTAGGAAAAAGTGTTTGTTTTTTTGGAAAAGGTGACCAAAAAACAACTTTTTTATATTTGCTCATTTAATAGGATATATTTATGAAAAAAAGCTTAGCAGAATCTGAAAAAGGGCCCCCAAAAACCTTTAGACCTATTTTGAATTATTTTTAATAAATTTTTTTGAGGGGAGGTGCCAAAAAGTGTGTTTTTTTCGTTCACTTACCTATAAATTAAATCAATGTTGCAACAATAAAATAAAAATAAAACTTACGGGAACCGCGGAAGGCTGGGGTTCTGCCGCCAAATTAAAATGAACTATATGCTTTATCACCTCCGAAAATGCTACATTCTCAAGCCGTCCTAAAATTTTGTTTAAGCAAAACAACAAAATAAAAAAAAAGATTAAATAGTTAACTGAATATTTTGTATCGCACTAGACTGATCCAGATACTGATACTTAATAAACATACATAAGCATAGGGGCATACATGGGCACGGGTGGGGGGGTTGGGGGGGGGGTTTAACACCCCCCCCCAAATTCTGTGAAATAGGGTTTAAACTCCCCCCACTCAGAAGTGGGGGGAGAGAAAAAGTTAACCCCCCCAATTTTGGAAAAATGAAGAAAAAAAATGTCTTTAAAATGACTTTTAACTGCCTCCAAACTTAAGTTTTGAGGTCAAAATGAATGTTTTAAGCAATAAAAAGCCCAAAAATGCAATAAAAAGGGCTTTTTGACCTAAAATTAGTGTTTTTAACCTATTTTTCCTTCAAAATCGAAAAACGATATGGGTAAAATGCACTCCAGAAAAAAAAAACGATATGGGTATTTTGCGTTTCTCGGATTTTAACCCCCCCCCTAATTTGGGGTTTAACCCCCCCCCACTCCGGACCAACTTGCCCATGTATGCATAGGGGGTAGGGTGGAGTCCACCCCATAGATGGGCAGCCTTCCGGATTTGGAGGGGTACACCCGAACCCGACCTTCGAAATTTGAGAGGGGTGTGCCACAATTTTTTTTTTTGGGGTATTCTTCAAATACCTCATTTGTAGCGTTTAAAGTAGTGGGACCCCCCAAATTTTAGGGGGGGTTGTCTGGGATATCCCCAAATTTTTGAGGTGGTGTCGGCTATAATGGGGAGTTTTGGGGGGTATAACCCCCAACTACTTCCCCCTCTGCTCATCTATGGTTCACCCTACTAGCCTTGAAATTTCGGACCCCCCCCTAAAAAAAAATTTAGTGAGCCCCCCTCCCCCCAAAATTTTTAAATTTTGACACCCTACCCCTCTCTGGAATTCTAAATCGACCCCTCCACACCTCCTTCCTCCTTTCGAGACAAATTTTGGGTATGAATTTACGTCAAAACTTACTGTCACAAACACGATTTTGTAGTAAAAAACAGTACTTTTTGTACTCTTTTTACACATAAAAGAGCTTATTTTAGTATATAAAATTTTTGCCAAAGAAGTGTAGTAGCAGGGACGTAACCAGGGGAGCGGCCGCCCCCCGGAATGGTTGCCAGATAGTAAAATTTGGGGGTTTTCAGAGGCTAAAATTCAAAATTTTCCAGCGCCTCGCTAATCGCTTGGCGCCAAACTATGAAATAATTTTAGTACCACAATTGACTCCCAAAAACCAAAAATTTTTTCCGCTTCGCTTCGCTCAGCGGTCACTTTTTATAGTATACATACATATCTCGCTATTTATTTTGCCTAATGCTAATGTTATTTCAAAGTTAGTACAATATTTTTTATAAGTAATAAGTAATACACAGAAAGCAAAACAATCATTTATGTACCTCCCCCCTCCTAAATTTTCCTGCCGCCTATAGCATGGGCTCAGATTTTTTTCATATAGGTAGGTACCCTAAAAAACATGAATTTGAGATGCTGCTCATGTGCTTTGGTTTACAATGTGAGTGTAGCTAAGGGGTCTGAAAGGTCTCTAAATTCTTTTTGTGAAATCCAGGCTCTGCCAATATGCACTTTTTACATTTATTTTTAATTAGGATCTTGGTTTTAGTTTATATATATATATTAATTTTAAGTTAACTAAGAAAAATTTTTTTTCACTCTACATCGCGCAGGCGCAAGCTTTGTAGTTGCTACAGTATCTCCGCCTTGCATATGCAAGGCGGTTGCTTATTGGAATTTTAAACATATATTTTAATTAATCATTATAAAAATTATTTAGTTCAAATAATGCAATGCATAATTTCGTGTCAATAGGTTTTTTATTGTTTTGCCTATCTTAAACATTTTCACATAGTGATACTAGGATTGTGATAACATTACATAGTAATAACAGATTTGTGCGTTATTCTTACAGTTAAAAGTCATAATGGAAGCTTTTGCTTGGTGGAAACCTTAGTTTCACGATGAATAATAAAACAGTCGTTAAAACTTATAGTTTATACATATTGTAATGTTTCAATACTTTACAGTATCATCATCAGACATGAATTAAAATGCAGATAAAGCAATTAAAGCATTGAATACTTGGTAAAAGTAAAGCATACGGATAAAACCAGAAAAGTAAAAGATACTGATAAAACTAGAAATAAATTGATAAAAAGATTATACCTACTCTATAATCTTTTTAAGAATTTATTTCTAGTTTTATCTGTATGTTTTACTTTTCTGGTTTTATCCGTATGCTTTACTTTTACCAAGTATTCAATGCTTTAATTGCTTTATCTGCATTTTAGATCATTTCTGACGATGGTACTGTGAAGTATCGAAACGTTACAATATGTATGGAATAAAAGTTTTAACGACTGTTTTATTATTCATAGTTAAAAGTCAGTCTCGATCCATATAAATTTGCATATAGGTTTTTTATAGAATTAACCTAACTAATTATGTATATAACCCCTTATCAGGTTAAAGATACTTACTTCATGAATTAGCATAAAAATAATTAAATGTTAGTTTTGAGCAATTAATACCGGCCTTACACTTTACATTATCTTTGTTAAAAAAATTTTTTTATTAAATTTTCTTACTTCAAAAATTTTTTGCTTAAACATTTTCAAAGAAATTCTGCCCGAAAAGACTACCTGTCTCAGGTAATAAGGAGGACAAACTAGTTTTTACAGAGCTCCATTCATAGGTGAGAAAGGGGGGGCAGGGTGAGGTCCACCCCCCCTAGCCTCGAAATTTCGGGACCCCCCTAGACGAAAATCTAGGCCCCCCCTCCCCCCAAATTTCCGAATTTTTTACCCCTGACCCTCCCTCTAGATTTTTAAATCTGACCCCCCCCTCCCCCCTCGGGAAAATTTTAGGTACCTTTTTTATACTAAATTTTCTTCCAAAAACGTGAATTTTCATCACATATTCATGCTTTTACACCCTTTTTATACATGAATATGGCTTTTTATTCAATAAAATCTAGTATTATCCTATAAAAAGAACAATTATTAAAGTTATTATGGTTTAAAACTGTTTTGCTTTGGACACCGGACCCCACCTGACTCCCCTCTAGATTTCAAAATTTCGCACCCCGGGTCGACCCCCCCCTAAAAAGCTAGGGGGTCCGGATCCCCCTGGGACCCTCCTCCTAGAATTCAAAATTCGATTTACCCCGGGTAACCACCCCCCTAGCTTCCCCGACCGTTCTCACCTATGGCTCCATTTGTGTTATTTTTCATTGTACCCGGCATGACGTATATTTTTTATTCTTATTTATTTTTTATTTTAATTTATTATAAAATTTTTTAAAATTTTTTTCGAAGCTTTACTATGGCTAACGCTTTTCATGAAGGTAATTTATTTTTATTAATTTATTTCTTAACTTTTTCCAAATTCTAAATTCAATTACACGATTAAATTATTAAACATTTTGCATATTCAAGCCTAAAATAAGTTTTTTAGATTACTTAATATCAAGCAACGTTTAATACGGCTATATCATACCAATTTTAAACAAATAACAGAAAATTTTTTTTATTCGATGCCGACAATTAAAAAAACTTTTTAGTTGCTTTTTCATTCTTATATTATTTTATCGTTTTAAAGGCGACGAGCATTTACATTTGGACCGTATTACGCATAGATGAACACGGTCAAAAAGCTAGGGGGGTATTTACCCCGGGTAAATGACATTTCAAAATCTAGGAGGGGGGTCGAACCCCCCTAGCTTTCTAGGGGGGGTCGACCCGGGGTGGAAGATTTTGAAACCTAGAGGAGGGTCAAGTGGGGTCCAATTTTCGAAGCAAAATACTTTTAAACCATTAAAGGTTTAATAATAGGTTTTTTATAGGATAATACTACATTTTTATTGAATAAAAAGCGATATTCAGGTATAAAAAGGGTGTAAAAACATGAATTCGTGTTAAAAATTTACGTTTTTGGAAGAAAATTTAGTATAAAAAAGTACTTAAATTTTCTCGCGAGGGGAGGGGGGTCAGATTTCAAAATCTAGAGGTGGGTCAGGGGTAAAAAATTCGAAAATTTGGGGGGAGGGGGGGCCCCTGGATTTTTTTCTAGGGCCCCCCCCCCAAAAATTTCTAGGCTAGGGGGGTGGACCCTTCCCTACCCCCCTTGTTCATCTATGATTACGCTGGACAGTCTGGAGCCACAGCAGTAAAAGAAGTGCAACCGCAGAACGACACCAGGTATTTTTATCATCTTTTTATTTAATGCATGTTTTATTTCCTTTTTTATTATCATTTTTTTTTAATTTTTATATATTTTTTATTTCCTACGGGTACGGGAAGATACGCATGTTATAAGCTTGCTTTTTTTTCATCTTGGGACGTGACTTACTAACCACTAAATAAAATACCGAGTTCTACTGAAAACTCTAACCTTATTTTATTTACTACAGATTAAAAAATGGCGTATGGAATCAAGAGCGAAACGATATTTTTTAATCCATTTTTATTTAGTTAACATTTTATATTTATTATTAATTTAAGTATGCTTATATTCTCCTTTCTTCAACCAGGAATAGTATTTTGGGGTTTTTGGTTCCTTAATAATTTTTTCGTAACTCGTTTGCTGTTATTAAAATTAAAGGTGCAGTACCGAGTCAAACTTTTGTTTTCGATTTTGATAATTTTTTGTGGAAACCTTATCCTTGCCCCCAATTGCACACAAAAAAGTTTCATCAAAATATCTTTACTGGTTCAGGAGATTATGACCTTCTAAAAATGGCGTTTTTCGACCATTCTGTACTTGAAAGATTGCTCAATGGGTGTTGAAATTTAATTTACAAAAGATACACTTAAAGAAAGCGGCTACTTTCTACTTTAATATGACCTTGATCGTTAAAATTTCTGCAGTGTTTGTCGACATATTGCGTTTCCCGTACAAACCCGCTATGTTTTTGCTAAAAATACGAAGTGACGGGAAAAAATGTTTGGCAAACTTAATTAAATTACTGCCGTCGTTTGGTTTTTTAGCAAAATAATCGCGGGTTTTTTGTACGGGAAACGCAATATCTCGACAAAAACTGCACCGATCTAAACGATCAAGATATCAAATTAAAGTAGAAAGTAGTCGCTATCTTTGAGTGCATATTTTGTAACTTAAATTTTTTTACCCATTCAGCAATTTTTCAAGTACAGAATTGTGGAAAAACTCCATTTTGGAGGGTCATATTTCCTGAACCACAGGAGCCTTTTTGATAAAAGAATTTTTGTGGGCTATTGGGGGCAGGAGGTCTAAGGTTTTTACAAAAAATAATCAAAATCGAAGGCAAAAGGTTTGACTCGGTATTGCACCTTTATACAAAAAATTAAAATCCTCTGATTATTATTTTTCAATGAATTTAAAACGTGCTACATTTAATAACGCTTAACCTGGCAATCATTTCAGAACCCAATTCAATAGGTACCAATATCAAAACTAGAGTATTCTTGAGAGTGCAAAGCTAATAACAATAAAATGTAATTATAATTATTTTATTATACTTTACCGTGTTTGGCGCGGAAGGCACCCCCGAGTGCGGCCGAGTTGGCCACATTCTGGATGTAGACGCCGGTGTTGAACACGTCCGCCAGGACCTGGAGGATCGCTGAGTTAGTGCTCGCCCCGCCAGTCACCAGAACTCTGCCTGAAAACATGAAAGCAAGTCGTAGGCGCAGGTTGGCATGCGGTTAATTCTAATGTTAACTGGCAGAAATTTCAACGATAATTCTAACAGGAATGTGCATGCTTTCGCTTCCGAAGATGGACAAGAGGTGGATTTAGGGCTGGGGGTTAGCCCCTCAAAATTCTGGGAAGGAAACTTAAACTCCCCTCTTTGAAATGAAGAGAGGAAAAAAAGGTTAAAAAAGGAAGGAGGGTAGGTCCCAGCTGTGTATTCCCCGGTTTTCTCATTTTAAGAAATTTTACAAATTATTTGTTTCTTATTGAATTTAAACTTTTCTGTAACAAAAGGTTAACAATACGCATTGTTTTCACATTCCTTTAAGTCTGCACGGGTATTTAAACCCGCAGGTTTTCTAATAAAAATTATTTAGTTTAGTTGGGGTTTACACTAAATTACCGCTTATTAGTTTATAGCCAATTTCCATTTAATTCCATTTAAGTTCCAACCTAAATAATAATATACTTTAATTGTTTCGAGCCCTCACTTTATTGGAAGTGAGAACTTGGATCGTTTCTGCCACATTCCCTCCTGGTTTTCTTACCGTCTGCTAAAAGCTGCACTTTTAAATAATGTCTGAGCCTTTCTAGCAACCTCACCAGGTACATGGGTATTCCGCCGGGAGTTTGAAGCTTTTTATAATAAACGTATACAGGGTCAGATAGCTTACAGCTACATCGCGCAAACATACTTTCAATAGGTAGCGTGCGGTCACAGGACACTCATATTCCAGCGCTATTACACCGGCTATACCGCACGTTACAAGTGCAATGGTAGAAGAGTTACCAAACTTTCCTCTCAAAAACCTGGACAAACTAAAAAAATCATTTTTTGATTATATCAAAAACTTAATACACTTTGTGACTATAGAAACCATTTTTTAATTTAAAACCCAGTTTTAGTAAAGGAATTATAAAGGAGAGTTGAACCAAAAAAGTCGTGTAAATTTTAAAAATTAAAGTATCTCTATTTTCACTCAGTACCGTGTTTAAACTTAAACTTTGTTTAAATTCAACATAAAAGTATGTTAATCGAATGCATTTATGCAACTAGCTTTCAAAATTCTATTCATGTTGAACGTTGAATTTCTACAAAATACGCCGAACCTTTGGATTTTGTGAATCCTAGCTCCTCTGCATACACTAATTTCGCCAAACATTGGTGTTCAATTATGGCTCTAGCCTCTACTTCCGGCGAAAAGGCGTCTGCCTAAAATTAAACAAAATTATTTTATTAAAGTAAGAAAAAACTTTTAAATTTTTTATATTCGTTCAATTTTGTACTAGTTAAAAGTTTTTTATCTAAAACTTTATTTTTACTTGATTGGACTGCTAATTATAGCCAGGAGTAGCGGCATAGGTAAGAAATCGGGGTACTGACTGTGAAACACAAAAAATAGCTATTTACCTAAATTTATGATGAACATCTTCAATGATTATGATTTCCCACTTTATTTATTATGGAAATAGTGAATAATTATAAAATATTTAATATTTCATTATCATTTGGCCCGCCAATTTTTATTAAGTAAACAAATACTCCAGATAGACTTGCTTTTTTAAGTAATACTAAAAACTAACTTTTTCGTCATTTGAAAGGAATCTGTGATCACCAGCCTTTACCTTTGGCAATATTTCTGGAAAATCAAAATAAAACCCTAGAAAATACAAACATTCATTTTCTAAAAACGTATTATTTAGCTAAAAGCGCGTCTAGGATGCAAAAGAAGGCGTCATCGTCATTGCTGCTCAACGGTAATTGTATTACAATGGTGATTTTCGGTAAATTTATACATTGAGTGGCAACTCGCAAGAAGCCATACATTTACGTCTTATTAGCGATCATAATTGAAAATAGTGGCGTAGATTAAAAAAGGTACTTTTGATTTTTAATTTTTGATCTTTAATGATTCATGTAGTAAGTGGATTATAGTGCTAATTTTTAGAATTTAGAAGGTGCCTAAACCATACATGGGCAAGTTGGTCCGGAGTGGGGGGATTAAACCCCGAATTAGGGGGGGGGGGGGTTAAAAAATCCGAGAAACGCAAAATACCCATATCGTTTTTTTTTCTGGAGTGCATTTTACCCATATCGTTTTTCGCTTTTGAAGGAAAAATAAGTAAAAAACGCTAATTTTAGGTCAAAAAGCCCTTTTTATAGCATTTTGGATCTTTTTATTGTTTAAAACATTTATTTTGACCTTAAAACTTAAGTTTGGAGGCAGTTAGATAGAATAGAAGTCATTTTAAAGATATTTTTTTCTTTATTTTTCCAAAATTGGGGGGTTAACCTTTTCTTCCCCTTCCACTTCTATGTGGGGGGGGGGGTTAAACCCCCCTTCTCAAAATTTGGGGAGTTAACCCCCCCCACCCAACCCTCCCCCATGCCCATGTATATCCTAAACCCTTCCATGCATTAGTTTAACAGACGTAGTTCCATTATGCGCTAATATATGTTTGTTGTCTGTTCACATTGAACATCCCATTTGCAACTAAAATAACGATTATGGTGTGGTTGACTTGACCCTGTCATACAAAAAATGCAAAAATGTCATAATTCAATAGCAAGGCTCTTTAATCATTTTAAATAAAGTTTGCCCAAAACAGAAATAACCTTTAGAATTCAAAAAAATTAAGCTCCAGAGAACACCACTAAATAAAACTCACCGATATGTCCATTGTTACCCGGCTTGGTACGGGCGAGGAGGGAGTTGAAAACTTCCCAAGATTCACAACCGCAGTCTCGTCGCACTCGTTCTCGCGTCAATGACCCGTTTTTGAACCTAAACACAATATTCGCATTAGAATGATTTTTTTAACATAAAACCACAACACATAGAGAGGCGCATCATTTTAACACCCTACACCCCGTGAAATTCTTTAAACGAGTTCCGAGAAAAATTTTGTGTATAATATTACGAACAATAAAATGCTGTGTCAAGCACGATAGATTTATTTTAGTACTCCAAAATGTATTTTGGTATACTTTTAATACATTAATAACA
>JASAMX010003260.1:0-30483 GCA_030248175.1 Microlaimidae sp. YZB2_3 | reverse complement strand
ACACACACACACACACACACACACACACACACACACACACACACACACACACACACACACACACACACACACACACACACACACACACACACACACACACACACACACACACACACACACACACACACACACACACACACACACACACACACACACACACACACAGAGAGACATTACGTCTATTTATATATAGATTTTTAACCCCTACCCAATACATAAATTAAAAAAGTACCTTGTAGATTTTTGTAATCTTTTTAAAAACCATTGGTTTTAATGAAATAAACTGAATTAAAAAAAAAAAAAATTTCAGAAAATACTTCAAAAAATATTTTACTTTGAACAATTAAAATTTATAAAAAAATTTTTGTAAAATCAATAAAAAGGAAAAAAAAACAAAAGAAAAAATATTTTTAATTTAGTTTTCCAGCAGTACAAAGTTGTTGCATGCAGCAACTCGCCTTATTCACTATTCGATTCCATTGTTATCTGCTCGCTATCTGAGCAATTCCGGTGTGAACGGTTATCCACTATCAACTATCTGCTATCCACTATCAACTATCCACTATCCGCTATCCGTCCGGTGTGAACGTACTATCTACTATCAACTATCCACTAACAACTATCAGAGGTTATTTTACTCCGGTGTGAACGTACTATCCGCTGTCCACTATCAACTATCAACTATCCACTGTCATCCCGGTGTGAACCGGCCTTTAATTTCTTGGTTATAAATTTGTCGGCGATATTTTACTGTTAAAATTTTAAAAATCAATAAAAAAACTTAAATATAAATTATCAGTTTATTATGGGCATTGAAATTTTATTATTTTTACAAAATAAAACAAAATTGGAGCAAAAAAACATAAAAATCATATGTCAGCTATAATTAATATGGGCTACTTGTTTAAATAAAAACTTGATTTTGTAATTTTTAAATTCGGTGTTTTCCTTGATGTTTCCTCTGTTGTAAAAATAAAACACGCATATCAAATTGTTAAAATAAAAAAATAATATATACCATGCAATTCCAAGAAAGAAATATGTGAACTTTGACAAAAAATAAAATCATTCACAAAAGCTTTATTAAAAGTCTAACTCAAGACTTAAAGTTAACACAGTAAAAACATTATTTTAAAATAATATCACGATAGAAGCTATCATTATTTTAAATTAATAATTTTAATTGAGTCCATACTAAAAAAGCTTTATTTTATAGTTTTTTGCTTCTTTGCGGGTATTGGATTTGATTTTTTTCTGTTGACAGCCAAAAATATTTTATTTTATTTATTTTTAAAAAACACTGGTGATTGATTAAACCTATATGCAGTTCGTTCCTATTTCAAGTCGCTGCGACCACATTTTTTGATAGTTTTTATACGTAATAAAATTTTAAAAAACTGTTTAAAAATGATTAAGACTAAAAAAAATTTTAGCTGATCATATCTCGCTTACAGTACAATTGATTTTTACAAAAATTTTATTAATGTAAAGAATTAATAATAGCTTTACATTTAAATACATTTTATGGTTTGAATACACCGTTCAGTTAGCGGATTATGCTCATCAAATTTTGTTTTTCAGCCTCAATTATTATTGAACAGATTTTTTTTTTAATTTTTATTTCGCATAAAGTAGGATGCGCAAGGCCGATGTTACTCAGCACTAATTGCGCAACCAAATACTACATATAACAAAATAACAAAGAATATTATCACAATGCAGTGTGTCCCAGAGGGGACTCGATCCAGGGACCTTCAGTATGCAAGACGTAAGTTCTGCCACTGCGCCACAGCCTCGACAGTTGGTGATTTAGACAGTTTTTTTGAGACTAAAATTAGCGTAACTGACTTAATTTCGGCCAGGCCTTAATTTCAGCCACCAATTTAGGGTGTTAGAAAATTGGCTTTTTTTTAAAACACAAAAGAACTAGCACAAAAATTACTGGATGAATGTTGAATAAAGTGTTGTTGCAAAAAATTTTTGTTTGTTTTATTCTGCATTATCAACATTTTCATACAAAAAGTGAATTTTTTGTGATTTTCTAGATTTTTTCTTTGTGTTTAAATTGCATCAAATTTAGAACGAAGCACTATATAACCTTAAAATAACTTCTATTTAAGGCTCAAAATTGTTACTTTTCATGTTTTAATATTTCTTTCAAAATCACTTTGCAATGCGTGTAACTAAATGCGCATTTTAAGATTCCGTTAATTTCGGCCACCTTAAAATTCGCGTGAAAGAACCTGTTTAACACGATTTGCGCCATCAAGTGTACGAGTGGGGTTACATAACACATAATTTACTAGGTTGTATTAAATTATGAATAGACCGGAAGGAATTTCTCAAAAATAAAATAGAAACACATTAAAAAACACAGGCTATTTTTTTGCGGAGAGATGTAGTCGTATAGTAAATATAGTAAATAACAATGTCAATGGTGTTTCCCCATCCAACCCACCACTTATCACGATATAAAGTACCAATGCTTCAAAAAGTTGTGAAAGTTAATTAAAACACAGTAAAAATTTCAGGTTATTTACTTTGGCGGGGGGATTTATTCATAAGAATTACGTAGTAAACACAAAAATATATAACATACCGAAAAATGTGCCACTCCTATATAAAAAAAGTACAGAAAAGGTGGCCTTTATAATGAGCCTCTCCATTTAAATGACACTCTCCACTATAATGGCATAGTAGCCATTTTAAATCGGCGATTTAAAATGGAGAGGAAGCTATTATAATAGCCATTTATTGACTTAATTTCACCTCATATATACTCACAAGTCTAATACTGTCCGGGCCGCACGAGTTTTTGCGTGTTGGACAGTATTAAACCAACACGAGGAAACTTGTGCGGCCCGGACAGTATTAGACTTGTGAGTATATATGAAGTGAAATTAAGTCAATAAATGGCTATTATAATAGCTTCCTCTCCATTTTAACTCGCCAAATTAAAATGGCTACTGTTTGATTTTTAGACCAAATCCTGGCTCGATTAGAAAAGCCAGAAAAAATTTTTTCAAAAAAGTAAAAAAGGTGGCCGAAATTAAGTCAGTTACCCTAATTAATATTTTTAATAAGTAAACTACAACCGAAGCAAACATAGTGCATCAAGATATAAATAAACAATATATTTTCTAACATTTCAGTAATATAAAATTAGTTGCGTGTCTAAGAATAATTATACAAGATATTTAGTTTGTATTTAAAAAAAAATATTTATAACCTTAAACAAGCCTTTGAACTTTATTGAAAATTCGATTTGTAAAAAAATTACGCTTAAAGACACGTTATATTATAGTACAGTTCACACATTTTTATATTTCACGTTGAATTTTTATTTTAATTAACGTTTTCCTGCACATGGCGTTGTAAAAATACTTTTTAGTACAATCAAATAATTTAAAATAAATTAAAATTAAAATAAATTTAAAATCCTCTAATTATGAGTTTGTTTTTGACGTATGTGGCCGCATCTAGCAGTTGGACGCCTTCCTTACTCTTAGGGCTGGTTCATACTTATGACAAAACGTCCTTCGGACAAAGTCCAAAGAAATTTTCTCTTTTGGACTTTTGTCCAAAGGACAAAATCCAAAGGGAAAAGTCCAAAGGGAAAAGTCTAAAGGGAAAAGTCCAAAGGACAAAATCCAAAGGACAACGTATTCATACTTTTGTCCTTTGGACTTTTCCCTTTGAATTTTGTCCTTTGGATTTTGTCCAAAGGACAAATTCTAAGTAGCGTTCATACTTCGTCCAAAGGCAAAAGTCCAAAGGACGTTTTGGCTTGTCCAAGGGACGTTTTGGTTTTTATAAAATTGTCCTTTGGACTTTGTCCAAAGGACGTTTTGTCATAAGTATGAACCAGCCCTTATTGTAATGTCATATTTCTATAGGGAAAAACCCTTTATTTAAGAGCATCGTCATTAGAGCACGCCTAGTTATTTTTACACACAGGAAAAAACTAAAACTAAATATATTTGTTCAAACGTCGCTACTGTTAACCTACCCAAATATCACGGCAACTGTTAAGTATGTTTTATTTGACCAGGGATCTATATATATATCATTACGCTATATGGTTTTAATTAGAGTTTATCACTATTGGAACGCGCTTTTTAATGTTATTACTATACCCAATTTGTCCAAAAATTTCAGAAACAGAACCTTACTTAAAGTCCTCAAAGTCTCAATTAAGGGCGCGCTCCTTACTATTTTTATAATAAATGCATTTACATCATTTCTTTTACTTTTATATATTGGATATTGTTGTCAAAGTCACTCGATGCGCATAGATTAAAAAAAAACCACACAAATCTTTTTATAATTATATTTTGATTATTACTTTGACTTCCCTTACACGGAATCAGGTCGACCAGAAGATTTACTGCCCAGAACAACACAGGATTCATTCCAAAAAGTAATTGAAGATTCTTGGTACCTAAAAAAGGCTTACATTTGAAAAAGAGTTTAAAAAAACTCAGAGCAAAGATGGCTTATTCTTTAAAATAAGCAGACAGGCGCCAAACCGCAAGAAAGCATTTGAAACCTATCCACAAACGCCAGTTAACAACTACCTGCCAACTTTATTGGTCTCTAAAAAAGCTCTATTTATAGGTTTTTTATAGTAGCGTTTAAGTTAATCAAAATAAATTATTTTTACGCTAAAATTAGAAACAAATGAGCTAGTATGAATGAATAGGCCTTATTATTTCAAAAGTCAATTAATATTCAATTAATATCAAGTGCCAAACCAGTATTGGTGAAAACTATTAAAAACCCTTTTAGTTATTTTTACCTAAGACGTTCCGATCTTTCTTTTTGCGCCTACGTTGGTGCAAAATAGGTAAAAGGTGTTTTTTAAACCTTTAAGTGAGTTTAGAAAACAGAAAATTGTTGTATTAAATACATTCTTTGCTTTATACTCGTGAGCAATCTTTCAAGCACAGAATCATAAAAAAACGCCGTTTTTGGAATGTCATATCACCAAAACCATCAAAAATACTTTGATCAATAATTTTTTTTTGGGGGCTACTGTACTGTGAGCAGGGGTAAGGCTTTCATAAAAAAATCATTGAAAATCATAATAAAAAATTTTACTCTGTACCACAACTTTTAGGCAATTCAAATAAAATAGTTTTTCACGATAGTAAAATTCCTCCTATTTAAACGGAAATTGTTGAGTGTTAATATTCTTTACAGAGTTATGAAGTTATGTTAGTGCTTATGAAAAAGGAGATCTTTCATCCATTGGAGATTAATTGGCTAAAAGTGATTTTCCCAAGCACAAATTGGCTAAAAGTGATTTTATTAGTTCCTGTCACAACCATTCCCACAGAGCAAAACCTATATGACGTGATCACGAATATTATATGACATTTGAGGGTCCTTAAAATCCTGACGTGTTGAACTAATAAAGCTTTAATTGTGGCAAGATATTTAGGCAAAATTTAAAGCGTGACAACAGTTTTTATACATAAAATTAAAATGAAACATGCCTGCTGAATTTTCCTGTTGAATTGAAGCCCCCGCTCCAAAAGTTGCGAAACAAAAGCAAAATGCTAATAAAATTCCACCAAGAAGGATTGATAGAAATTTGTAGAATATTCCAATCTCGAAATAATCTTCTCTAGTTGAATTGAAAGGATTATTATCAACATTTTTCATATTAAGCCGTATGTAAATCTGATTATTTCCCAACAAATTGTTGACTGCATTTAACACACCTTGTGTCAATTCTTGTTTGTAGAAAACGACTGCAAAAACATTTGGAGTAGTTTTTTGCAAAAGTTTCATTAAGTTTTGACCTGGAGAGTCTTCAGACAATGTCTTATTCAATTTGGACCACAGCGATTTCAGATTTTCAGATCTATTAATAGCGTACAACCCACCAACAGGATTTCTATGCGAACTATTAACGCCGAAGGACCAGTCGTCTACTTTTGTGTCTGACGGGATTTTGTATAAAGTATCTGAGCTTCGAACAACAATGTGAGGTTGGTTTAGGTATTTGTCAGATGTGCAGTATTCTGAGCATGTATTATTTGGACACGGATCTGTGGATGGGAAATCAGAATAATTGTGCTTTAGTAATGTTTCCAACTTGCTTTTTGAGACCAGCTTACCGCACTGAAAACCTCCTATACTATTTGGACATCTTGGGCCTAGACCGTGTTCTACTGCATGCTCTATCATGGGATTAATTATTTCACTGCTTCCACTGAGAAAAAATAAGTTTTCGCGATAATGCTGGTATATGTGTACAGGCTCCTCTTTTTCACTTGAATCTGATATATCTGTGCCTTGATTCACTAGTAAAAGGAGTACAATAAAACACAAAGGAAAACAAAAATTCATCAGAAACATTGACGGCGACAAAATTGTTTGCTTAATTTTTTTTGTTAAAAGAGCAACTGTTTGATAACCAAGTCTTCGTACTATACTGGTGTCAATTTGATAATTTTTATTTGACTGCCCCTGGTGTGGAGTAAACGCTTTTTTACTATTATCCAAATTGTCGGTATTAGTGTTTGGCATATTTTGTATATCTTTATTGATAACTTTGAAAAACACATCTTCTAAGGTTGGCTCGGATAAACCGTACGCCATAATGTGCAAATCGGATTGACACTGTTCCAGATTTTCCAAAAAAGTGACAATTTCTTCAGGAAACTCTTCAGCCCATTCTAAGGGAATTGAAAAAACCAATTCCGATCCGGTGTCTTTCAACAAATCGGCCTGAGCAGCGTATTTTGATACAAAATCTAAAATGCGTTTAATAATGAGGTCAATTATTATTTTTCCACAAAATATTTTGTCAAAATAATTTTCTTTTAAAACTAATTAAAAAACAATAGGTATAGGCCTAAACATGCCAATATAAGATCTTAATACATATTTAAAGGGTTAAACTTCTCGATTAACAGGGGGATTTCTAAAGTTCTTTTTGCTTTAATTGGCGAGAATTTTGAATCCTAATATTGGAAGGCAAGAATATCACTGATTTGTAATGCAATATAACATAATAAATTTAATAGACTACTTGTACTGGAGCTCGGTTTATACATGAAGTATGCAGTATACATAAGCGTCACCATAATGGATAATTACCGTATCTCCTACTTATCTTTTGTAGTATGCAGATCAACCCTCGAAAGCGCGCGAAATTTCGATCTGTTGATCTACATACTATGAAAGATAAGTATGAGATACGGTAATTATCCATTATGGTTACGCTTATGTATATTGCATATTTCATGTATAAACCGAGTTCCAGTGCAAGGTACCTATAGTCAATTACAATTTTATTACAAAATGTAATTTGTTATAGACACCTTGCACTGAAACTTAAAATAAACATAAGATATAGAACATACAAACATTGCTGCTGTACGGAAAATACCGTAATCATGCAAATGTTTTTTTAAAAAAGACGAAAGGCAAAAGACGAAACCCTGGGGGTGTTTAATAATGACATCACACTGATTATGTATATTGATTTATATTAGAAATTGTCTGTTTTAAAACGTGTAATTAAGATTTGCATGTAAAAATAAAAAAATATATGGCTACAGATGTTATAACAAACGGGTTATTTCCCGTCAATGCCGCCACTAATCAATAATCAGGGAACATTTGCTTGATTACGGTATTTTCTGTACAGTTTCAATGTTTGTGTGTTCTATATCTTATGTTTATTTTAAGTTTCAGTGCAAGGTTTTTATACTTATGTATAGAGGAGAAGAGAAAAATTTTTTTAATCTTATTTTTAAAACTTCAAAAATAGTTCTAAATAATGGATAGAATTAACTTAAATCATATTTTAAGTCTAAAATATTTTAAAATTGCTCATATAAGAACCAAAATTCCAAACTTTCCTACGTTTGAAATGACTGTAGGCTGTAGCTTCAGAGCACAATAGTGATGTTACTACCCTCCAATATCTTGCTCCAGAGCTCTGGCTATTTAACGCGGAGGGAGCTTCGGAGCTCCGGAACTCCGAAGCTCTGCCCTTTAAATTAGCGATTTTAAGCTTATTTAAGTTTAAAATACATTTAAAGCTATTTTATCTGCATTTGTGATAGGGTAGTGCATTTAATTTCGGCACTTTTCCAAATTGGGCATTTTTGATTTTGGACTATATCTTTAGTAATCCTGGACGGAATACGACGTTTGATAGCTCAAATGAGAGCTAATTATATGTAGATGACTTTCGTGAGCTTTTTATTTGTTATGTTATGATATTTTCATGTGAAATTGTGTGATTTATAAAAAATAAAATTGTTACTCGTTTTTAGAACATGGGCATTTTATGATTACGCAATAAATTGGTTTAAAAATTAAACTTTCCTCGTAAAATTTAGTCTTTTTTCCGAATTTTTAGTCCCCGTAGTTCTACGTTGCGTCTGTGGTGAGCAATCGTTATAAAATAAAATAGTGTAATTTCGGCACACATATTGCTGTAGGTAAAAACGGGTTGAATTAAGTGGTGGGGTGTTTTGTAGTTGTAAATAGTTAAAAGACAACGTTGAAATGTGTAGGGCTCATAGCACTGCAATTAAACTCGATTAAGGGGGTTCTTTTAAAAATTGCCGAAATTAAATGCACTTTTTTCCCAAATTTTGCTCATTTTGACCCCATTTGACATTTTAGCTGTAACTTGTTGCCAGTTACACGTTGAACAACAAGTAGAAGCTTAAATTAAAGAAAACTGTCTGGAGAGAATGATAGGTTTTTAAATTTTTGAAAATGATGATTTTTTGACTGAGAAAAAATCGACTGTTTGTAAAGTGCCGAAATTAAATGCACACATTTAATTTCGGCAATTTTCCATTTTTTTAAAAACTGATTTAATTAAGCAAAAAAACTACTTTCGTACCGTGAAACTTTTGTGACGCAACGCAGTATCGTGAAAACTTCAAAATGAGCTATCAAACATGAAAATCTGGCCTTACAGTGAAAAGTTACATCGAGAAAACAAAAAAGTACCGAAATTAAATGCACTACCCTATTATTTTTAGCGTTTTAAATAAGTTTTGAAAAAAAATTAATTTAAAAAAAAATTTGACAAAATTATCCATGGAGTTTGACTAAATTATCCATGAAGTTAGGGTCGGGGGGGGGCGCGTTCGGGGTGGGGGTTTTCGTTGTTTTTGTTGTTTTTTTGTGGGTTTTTTTGAAAATTGGGGTTTTTGTGTAGATAGAATATTTTAGGTTTTTGCATATTTGTTGGAAATAAAATTTAATAAAGCCTTAAACCGTAGTTAGGAGTTTTGCAAACCCGTAACTGTGTAGGGGTTATTGCTTTAATATTTTGTATATACAACAAATTTGTATAAAATGAAAATAAAATATCAATTTGTGCTATGGCAAAGAAAAAGTTCTGTTAATTCAGACTCGAAAAAAACCCCGAAATTAAAACATTAACAAGAGTTTCAAACAACGTGCTAAAATAGCACGTAGTCAGCACGCGTTTAGTGGACCCTCCCCTGGGGGTTGCTCTGGAGCTCGGAGCTCCGGGGAACATCACTAGAGCACAATATTGTAGAGTGGAACATAACTATTTCAAGTTTGTATTAAGTCATTTGATTATCATTTTTAGGACTATAATTGGTTTTAATAAGTTTAAAAAAATTTTGACAAAATAATGGCATTTTTTATTTATGCATGAGATTAGCACAAGAATAAGACGGAGTCCCAGGAGCGACTCTGGAGCTTCTGTAAACACCAGTTATAAATAGGTGGTACTATTCAAAACTTCGTTTGTTTATTATTGTGTTAAATTTAAGTCTGTATTAGATTAGTCCTTTTTTACAAGCAAAATATTAAAACTTATCCAGTTTATTCCCTGAAGTCAAAGAATTCATATTTACTTAACTCACATAAAACTTTAATATTCCACAAAATCATACAACAATGGGTTAAAATTTAAATACCTATATGGTATAAATATTATTAATTAATTAATAGTACCTTTGATTTTTTCTTTATTATGATAAACTGGATCGCAGGCCATAGTTATTGAAAATCCATGCCCATGACGATTTTTTAAATAAATAGGAGTTCCACTACATTTTAGTTCGCCATTAGCTATAATAGCCACTCTGTCGGCTATAACATCGGCTTCTTCCATACTGTGCGTTGAAATTATTGTGGTCGTTTCTTTCTTTCGTTTCAAAATCATATCCCATATAGCCCTGCGGGAAAAAGGATCCACCCCGGACGTGGGTTCGTCCATAATTATTATGTCTGGTGATGTTAAGTACGCTGTTATTATTGAGAGTTTTCGCTTTTGACCCCCGGAAAGGCTAGTTATAATTGCATTCTTAAGGTCTTGTAAGCCGACGCTTAACAAGAGAGGGTCTGTAACGTTTGCTATTTCTTTTTTATTCATTCCTTTTAACCAGCCGTAAAATTGTAAATGTTCTTGAACAGTTGTACTTGGATAAAGAATATCATACTGAGGAACAAAAGCTGTAAGCTTTCTAACATTTTTAATGTCTGTAAAACAATCATAGCCGAGAATATTGGACTTTCCATCTGTTGCTGAAATTAAACCAACTAAAATGTTCATTGTTGTGCTTTTTCCAGCCCCATTTTGTCCAAGAAAAGCTGTTGCTTCGTTTTGATAAAATGTAAGATTCAGATTATTAATAGCCGCTTTGTCCTTATTGTACATTTTTGTAAGATTCTCCAGTACAATACCAGGCTTTTCTGTACAAGGCTCAACATCAGCTGAGCCAACCTTCATTTGCATAAAATCTGCGGTTTTCTGTTTTTTAGGGAACCAATAAGAAGGTTCCAGAAAAAAATACCAGCTTCTTTTAATTCCATAATCACCTGGAAACACTGTTTCTAAATACCAGGCGATGACTAGAAATAAAATCGTGCTTCCTATCCACCACGAAAAGCATTCGCCAATCCCGTTATAAATATCGTTTAGATCTGTAGGATAAAATAAAGTTCTCCATTGGCCACCTATCCAAATCATTTCATAGTAAATAATATATGATATACAGTACACAAGCGGCGTGACGGGATGGATTGAAAATAACCTTGCAATAACAAGCTTAAAGCCAAAAAATGGCATAAAAAATGAGTTGGCAATAGCGATAATTAGGAAGAAAAAGTTTAAAAACCCAATAATTACAGAAGACTTGGTCGGTTGCTGAAGTGCAGACGTAAGCATACAGCAAAAGCTGAGTTGAGAAATGTTAAAAAGCAGGACCATTGTGAACATTATGCTTAGATCAGTTCTTAAAAAGTAATCTCCAGGAATAAATTTAATGATAACTGCGAAAATCATCGACATCGGAATTAGAAATAGTAAATAAAAAAGAATCCATGATAACTTTAGAATCAGAGGGCTTACACCGACTATATACATATATTCTCTAAGTTTAAGCGATTTCTCCGTCAAAATTTGCTCCATAAAATTAGCTGGTGTAGCAGTAAAGCACATGGCACAAAACAAAGGAACTAGAAACTTTAAAATTAAATATAACTGTTCTAGATTGTACTTCCAGCAGGGGTATTGGAGTTGTATTATAGATGATAATTTTAAAAATTTTTTTCCGGACGTTTCCAGGGCGGTTTCAAGTATAGCAGTTTCCACAAGATCTTGTAACATTAAATCATTTTGTCTGCGTGAGTAATAGCGAAAGTTTTCTATATTCATTAAAGTGTATTTAATTGTTTTTTGATAGCTGTCAAATTTAACAACTCCTAAGAGAAATTTTTCGTTCACAGTGTGATTTTTTAGATCTTTGTAGGACGAAACGCCTATTACTCGTTCGTCAGCCGGCTCAAAACATTGATAGTATGAGTTTGAATCTTTATTTTGTAAAGCCTCTGAAATCCAGTGAGGTTTTGTGTCAGGTAATGGTTTTATTTGCCTGATAGTATTGTGAAACTCAACGTAATTATTCAGTTGAGAGATGACATTTTCCATTATATTGCTTGTTTTGTCATTTTTTGGGTAAAAGAAAATTTGACCTTTAAGAAGTGAACATACCATGCTTTCTTCTTTTTCAAAATAATAATAATCACCTTCATTACATATTTTGCAGTAATTTTTATTTGTACACTTTCGATTTTCATTAGATTTTGTTGATGGTAGTAGAGATTTAGGTGAGTACCTTTCCGTTTCATTTAAGTTACAAACATTTCTTAGATGGAGTTCAAGCGGTCCTCCACTAGGCAACACTTGATATGTTTTTTTGATGTCTCTTTGAAAGACCGATAGGTTTACTGTTGTGTGAGCAAAATTAAATATAAGGTGTAAAAGTAGCGGAAGAAAAATTGTGATTAGGATCGTAAGCAGAAATCTGATCCAATGTCGCTTGTAATAACGAAAGTGATGCCAAAGTAAAATAAGGATTTGAGGAGGTGCTTTGCTGTGCTGCCCCATTTCTTTTATCTAAAAATTGAACAAATAAGTATGTTAATGTTTAAGCCAATCTTATTTAAGGTATAAATAAAGTATTTAATAAAAAAACAAAAAAACCATTGCCCTTTAAATAGAAACAAACCTCAGGCGCCAAAAGCCAAAAACTACCCCAATAATGACAGGGGAGTGACTTTGTTTTCACTCAGAAAGTTAATGTTTCATTTCTTAGCTTGGATTTTGTTTAGGGTTAGGTTTTTCTTAGGCTTAGCTTAGGTTTTGCTTAGGCTTAGATTTTTTTGGCTTAGGTTTTGCTCAGGTTGAGCTTAGATTTTGCTTAGGCTTAAAGGTTTTGCTTAGGCTTAGGTTTCACTAAGGCTTTGGCTTGAGTTTTGGTCAGACTTAGTTTTTCCTAAGACTTAATTTAAGCTTTGCTTAGATTTTGCTTAGGCTTAACTGTGATTGGCTGATTTTTTACGGTTTTTGGGATAGGCTTTGGCCCTTCTTAGCCCGGGCCTGCTTGCAGCGATATGACCAAGATTTTTTTTTTCAAAATTTAAAGTGTATTATTAAATTCCTGTTCTATTTATAAAAATTCAGCTTAATAATATAAATAATAATAATCTTAAAAACGAGATATTTAAAGTTATAGTTATTTTTTAGTTAGTTCAGAGAAATAAATGTCAAAAAATGGTCTAACGCTGTGATCACATAGGAGCGCAGTTCTGGCGGTTGTTACAATAGACTAGTAGGCGTATTTTACTGTACGAGAGAGTGTACAAAAAGAAAAAAATAAAATTTATTTAGAAACTGCATACGTTATTACTATGTATTTTACGTTCTTCATTCATACATATACTTAAAATACCTACAAAAAAAGGTTGCTGAATCAGGTTATGGGACAGGCATTTGGCAGCGGGACTTCATTTTCAACTGAAGAAGAAAAAAATTGTTTGTGTATCATAAATTAATTTTCATTTTGAACCTTTAATTTCCCATTCATTAAATCTTCTGGATCTTAAAATCAATAAAGTTAACAAGGTTTTTTGTAGCATTATATTAAACTCAGGGTCATTTAATAACGTTGATTTTGTGCCTTTTAAAATAAAGTAAAGCACATAGTTATTCGCCTTTGCATAAAAAATATTATCTATGATGGTTAGTCGTGAAAGAAGCGATGCGCCAAAAACTTTAAGAAAACCTTAATGTGTTTACTTTGTCCACAATAAAACGAGAGATTGCAGTTGGTTGGTTGGGATCATACATGGCCGGGGGGGGAGTGGGGGGTTAACCCCCCAAATTTTGAGAAGGGAGGTTTAACCCCTCCACTCAGAAATAGGAGGGGAGAAAAAGTTAACCCCCAAATTTCGGATAAATAAAGAAAAAATGTTTTCAAAATGAGTTTTAACTACCTCCAAACTTAAGTTTTAAGGTCAAAATGAGTGTTTTAAGCAATAAAAAGCTTAAAAATGCAAGAAAAAGGGCTCTTTGGCTGAGAAATTAGCGTTTTTTTACCTATTTTTTTTTAAATCGAAAAGCTATATAGGTAAAATGCACTCAAGAAAAAAAAACGATAGCCCCCTCCCCACTCTGGGCCAACTTGCCCATGTATGGCTGGGATTCCTGTATTATGGTCCTCAAGAGTAAAATTTTTTATTTAGCAAAAAACATGAATTGCTCAGACGAGTTAACCTGTTTAATCACCATTATAAGTTCTAAAAATAAAAAAAAGTTATCAAAGCAATGAAAATAAATAATATTATGCTTTAAATTATTAATTTAGTAAATGTTTTTGTATGTAAACCTGTTTATAATGTATATAAAAATAAGTGTTATTTTTCTCCTTGTGAAATTATCAAGGCCGTATCCAGGGGCCAGAGGGGATGGGGGGAATATATGCCGCCCTCAAATTCTGAGGAAGCAAAAAATTTTGTAATGCTCCCTCGTCCCCCCCCCCTGGTTTTTACAAAAAAAAATGAGAAAATATTATTTTCACATGAAAGTTTTCCTGCGACATATTAATGCATAAAAACGCTGAAAAATCAAAAATTTTTTGCTTGGCAGGCATTTTTCTTTATTAATATCATAGGTACCAATTTCTAGATTTTACTCAAACGGTTAATAAATGATAATATATGTAGCGAAAAGACTTCGTATATAACATTACTACCATACATGGGCACGGGGGAGGGGTTGGGGGGGGGTTAACCCCCCCAAATTCTGAGAAGTGGGGTTTAACCCCCCCCCCCCCACTCAGAAGTGGGGGGGGGAGAAAAGGTTAACCCCCCCCCCCAATTTTGGAAAGGGGGGAATGGGGGAAGAAAAAAATGCCTTTAAATTGACTTCTAAACTGCATCCAAACTTAAGTTTTGAGGTCAAAATGAATGTTTTAGGTAATAAAAAGCTCAGAAATGCAATAAAAGGACTTTTTGACGTAACATTAGCCTTTTTTACCTACATATTTTATTTTTCCTTCAAAATCCAAAAATACCTATATGGGTAAAATGCACTCCAGAAAAAAAACGATATGGGTATTTTGCGTTTTTCGGATTTTAACCCCCCCCCCCTAATTTGGGGTTTAACCCCCCCCACTCCGGACCAACTTGCCCATGTATGATTACTACAATACATTATTAACATATTACTAACATTATGTTCTTCGTATATAACATTACTGCATTCATTTAAGAAATATTAATTCATTGCATTTTATTTCTTAACTGTTATTTAATTAACGTAGTCCTGCTAGTAATGGGGTGCTTAAGACGGAGGCAGCCACCTCCACCCCCCAAATACCGCGAAGCCAAATTTTTTTGTAAGGGCCAAATTCTTTTTGTAATTTTTTTACATTGTTTTTGTTTGATTTTAGAAGAGAAAAAAATCTGTTTTAATATTAGTTGAGAAACATTCTTGATGCATTCTAAAAGTATATAAATAGTCAAAAACCCAAAATTAAAAAAAAAAAAAAAAAGTATTAAAATCGGAGTTTAATGACCTATGGCTTTTAATAGTCAAGGAATATACATGTTGAAACTACTGTAATAATAAATTAAACTTTTATCAACTATTTTACATATTAAAAAAATATTTGAAATTTAAAGTGATAAAATCAGGCTTTAAATGGATAAACGATCTATAAATTTTTCCACTTTTTTCCACTGTGTTTAGATGCCTTAAAGGTGCGGTGCGGAGTCAAACTTTTTGTCTTCGATTTTGATAATTTTTTGTGAAAAGTTTACCCTTGCCCCCAATAGCCGACAAAATTTTTTTCGTGACAGATTGTTACATTGGTATTACGATTTACGTAACGAATTATGCACTCAAAAAAGCGGCTATTTTCTATTTTAATTTGATACCTTGATCGTTAGGATTGGTGCAGTATTTGTCTAAGTATTGCTTTTCCTCAACAAAAAATAGCGATTTTTTAGTTAAAACCACCAAACGACAGCAGTGATTTTGTGAATTTTACAACCTTTCTTTCCGTCACTTCGTGTTTTTAGCGAAAAAATCGAGGGTTTTTTGTACGAAAAACGATATATCTCGACAAATACTGGTTGAGTTATTTTGCCCTCTCCCCGACCCCTTGAGGTTGAGGTATAGCATTGTCGAAAAACGCCATTTTTTTTTTTTTTTTTTTTTTTTTATTTTTGAGAGGTCATAATTCCTGGTTTGGTGTTTTTAACCACTGGAGATTTTTGCCGTATACTGTAATCTTTAGAGGTGGGGGCTCTTTTTTGACTATTGTACCCGTTGGCTTTTTCCGTCGCACCGCCTTTTTGGAGGTGAGCTCCCTGACCCTGAGATTTTTTGTTGAGAAAATTTTTGTCGGCTATTGAGGGTAGGGTTTTCACAAAAAAATTATCAACATTAAAGACAAAAAGTTTGACTCCGCACCGCAGCTTTAACCCTACTGGAGTGTTCCAGTCCAGACCCCTTAAGAGTTAATTCCCCCCGTTAAATTATCAAATTTAAATAATTTTTAAAAAGGTTTCCGATAGTAGTTTTTGACATTTTTTCAAAACAAAATTCACTAGGGGGCTGGCGCCCCCCAGACACCCCATAGTTGGGGGGCTCCGCCGCCCCCAAACCCCCCGACCAACCGCCCTTTATGAGGTACTACAGCCCCGCAGACCCCATGGGGTCACGTATTTTTTACTTTTAGCATATTCCCCCTCAAATAAAATCCTGGATACGGCTGTGATTATACAATTTTTTTATTGAAAGAGGTGTGATATTACATCTTTAAACTTAATTCCAAGTACTAAAAACAATTTTTCTAATTTCATTGTATTTTAGAAATCGACAAAATAAACTTCAACTTATCTTTCAATTTTCGCTTGTTTTTGTAGCAGTGCGTAACGTAGCTATTGGTATAGTAGTTATTTATATATTGTTTAGTAAGGTATAATAATATGAATAATAAAAAATGTTCATGGGTACCTCCTGTCAGGGGTGTGGAGGGGGAGGGGAGTTTATATACCCTTTACAAATCTCGATAAGTGTCAACCCATCTTTAAAAATTAGGTTGAAAAGGAGGGTTGGTTCTTGTATTAAGTATAAGGTTAAATTTTCGGCCGCATTTTGATGAAGTGAAACGCCATCTTATAGTGGATTTTGTTTTACATCTCATGTTTTTATTTTTGCTTTGGTTACGGACAGTCGTATTTTTGGGTGAGTTATTAAGTATGTGATTGGTTTGAAAGGATTATCTCACTATAAATCTTGAAATCTCCGATGACCTTTTTTTGAACGTTTTATGTTTTTAAGGACCATAAAACTGTCCCGATTTTACGGGAGTATGCATGAAAAACTTAAGTTTCAACCGAAAATTATAAACCGTGCTCACAAAAACACCCGTTTCAACATTTTTAACTCTAGCGCTCTTAAAAATTTGCCTCAGGCAAACCAAACTTTTGTGTATGTTTTTTGTCTATAGTATTAGTGTAATTGTCATAAGTATAGAAATCCTTTAGGCCAATCTTTTAAACAACGGAATTAATGTTAGTTTGTTTCTTAGATTTATAAACTTGCTAGTTTGTGCCCTATGGGTGCAACCACCTACCACAATATAATTAAGTGCTGTAAAAAATGTGCATTATTATATTATATTATTGTAGTCTTTCACTTGTTTCCGTACATAATAAATATTTCGCACATTACTTCCGAATAAATTTTACATTATATAATAGAAAATAAGAAAAAAAATCACAATGTCTCTGGACGCGAAATAAAACACGGAAAACTTACACTACCTGGATTTAAACCTTAAAATAAGAGTTCTTTTTGTAACGTGTTACCAAATGTGTTTTTAGGTGCCCGACCTATCCTAGCCCTAGCTTATAGGAAATAATTACCCCGGTAAAGACAAAACTGAGAAGGGAGGGGGTATTTTAGGGTGAACATAGGTGGGAAAAGGGGGATAAGGTATGGAGAGATCATTTCTCCCATATCGTGCTAAAAATCCAGATTCTTTGGCCCTTTAAATTTCCGAAATGACCCGAATGACCTCTCGCCTCTCAAAAGAATTTTAAATCTGACCCCCCTCTCTTTCTCTCTCTCTCAAAATTTTGGTTACAATTTTGTTTTTAAATGTCGTTTTACAACGTGAATTTTTTACACAATTTTGTACATTTTTACCCTTTTTATACTTTATACCTAGCTAAAAAGCTAATTTTATTTAATAAAATATATACTTAGCAGTTTTTACCTATTTTTTCCTTCAAAATAGAAAAAAAGCAATATGCGCAAAATGCACTCCAGAAAAAAAAACGAAATATATAAAAAACGTTTCTTGGATTTTACCCCCCCCCCTAAATCCGAGTTTAACTTCCCACCACGGATCGAACTTGCCCATCTATACCTAGAACCCATTTTTTGAATTCAGGATGCGATTTACCCAGTGAATCAGAACTCCTTAGCTGCCGGGACCATGTTTACCTATGGGGTAAATTTCAAAAAGCACCTGAAAGTATGTTTCCGGTGTAGGTCACAATAGAGAAACACATTTTAAAATCGTTAAAAAGGGTCTTGAAAAGGGCTAAATGACAAGAAAGCGAATGGAGAGTACACTCAAAATTTGTAAAGTTGGAGTTATGGGGGTTTTATTAAAACGAGGTGTTAGAGGAAATTGAAATTGGTATATACCCCTCGGCACATAATGCATCACACGAAAATATCATAGTTATAACGGGACTTGATCCAAACATGCGTAGAAAATACATATGCAAAACGAGCGAAAAACGTTTCTTTAAAATTTTTTCGATAAATTTTCGAAAATTTTTCTGAATAAATGTTTTACTTATAATTTATTGAATTTGGGCGTTCGAACGTTTTCATTTAACTTGGCATTTCGATTAAGGTATCACACCAATAATAATGAATATAAAAATATTGAATTTACACATGATTTCGCAAATAACCCACCGCCCTGGGCTCTGCACTGTTTGCAACTTAACTAAGTAATGCCATTTTTATAAACAAATAGGGTAATGCATTTAATTTCGGCACTTTTCCAAATTGTCCATTTTTTTATTTTGGACTATATCTTTGGTAATCCTGGACGGAATACGACGTTTGATAGCTCAAATGAGAGCTAATTTTATGTAGATGACTGTCGTGAGTTTTTTATTTGTTATGTTATGATATTTTTATGTAAAATTATGTGATTTATAAAAAATAAATTTGTTACTCGTTTTTAGAACATGGGCATTTCATGATTACGCAATAAATTGGTTTAAAAATTAAACTGTCCTGGTAAAATTTAGTCTATTTTTCGAATTTTTAGTCCCCGTAGTTCTACGTTGCGTCTGTGGTGAGCAATCGTTATAAAATAAAATAGTGTAATTGCGGCACTCATATGCTGTAGGTAAAAACGGATTGAATTAAGTGGTCGGATGTTAAATTGTAGTTGTAAATAGCTAAAAGACAACGTTGAAATGTGTAGGGGTCATAGCACTGCACTTAAACTCGATTAAGAGGGTCCTTTTAAAAAGTGCCGAAATTAAATGCACTTTTTCCCAAATTTTGCTCATTTTGATACCATTTGGCATTTTAGCTGTAACTTTTTTCCAGTTTTTGTAAAGTGCCGAAATTAAATAAAACTGCTGCACATAAAAGGTTTTAAATTTTTGGAAAATGATAATTTCGGTGGCGGCTCGTTGTTTGAAGTGCTTGTAATTTTCCATTTTTTTTTTAAACTGATTTAATTAACTAAAAAAATACTTTCGTACAGTGAAACTTTTGTGACGCAAGGCAGTATCGTGAAAGCCTCAAAATGAGTTATCAAACATGAAAATCGGGCCATACAGTAAAAAGTTACATTGGAAAAACAAAAAAGTGCCGAAATTAAATGCATTACCCTATGCACTGAAACTTATAAAAAAAAATTATATCACATTACTGACATCACCCATTGTTCGGAAAATACCGTAATTGATACAAATTTTTAAAAATATAGAAGGGCGGGATAAAAAACAACAAAAAAAACTTTTTTTCAGATAAACGGACTCGGTTTTACTCGACTAATTTTACTTAACAGCTTTTTTTAAGCTTAAGCCAACGCGTTCCTAAGCCTAAGCAAATCATAACTTTCTCTGCGCAGCTATTTGATAAAGTTTAGGTTGTTTTTTAGGTTTCGCTTAGACTTAGGAACGTATAGGCTTAACATAAAATCTGTCGAGTCGATAAAAATTAGTCGAGTAAAAATAAAAATTAGTCGAGTAAAACCGAGTTAGCCGATGAAACCGCTACTGAAAAAGCATAGAAGGTTAAAATATCTTAAATTCAATGTCTAAACCAAATAATAATAAATTTTAAAGATGAAATGCAGAAGTCTAACTAGAGGAAACTTTATTTTAATTACACTTCAGCATTTTATTTTCAAAAAAATCTATTTTCAGCGTTTTTCAATGAATTTTTTTCGCCGTGAACAAAAAACCTTTAAAGAATTTACAGTGGACGAGGTTAGATATGCTATACCTTACGTTTATTATAAGTTTCAGTGCAAGAAAATCCATTTTTACTGTTACAAAAAAATTAAGAAAGAAATTTGATTTGGTGCAAGCATTCTTGTGTAATTTAATTTTGAATTTTAATAATTTTATTTAATATTGAAAAATACATTTTTTTAACATCTCAAAAATAATAAATTTATTACAGTAATCAATCCAGCGAAAATTTACGCAATTTTTAAGCAAGTACGTCTATGAAGGATTCTGGCGAAATTTTGAATGTACAGAAAGGTCTCATGGTTGATTCTACATTGTGACATTAGTAAAAAGTAGACGGAATAAAACCGGATTCCTAAAAATATCCCAATATTTATAGAAAACTGTAAATAAAAAACATAAGCGGGCAAATTATAAAAAAATTCAATACATCATAGAATAAAAGAAATAATAATTCATGAACCCAATAATAAACATCCATCTGCTCCAAAATTGTCTCCTACATTTTACCATTAAAATAAAACACCTTAACGATAAAAGCTAGGAGTCAAATTTGACGGAGATGATGTTTTATTAATAAGTTCATGAATTATTATTCAGTTCATTTTGTGGTGCATTCAATTTTCGCATTTTAATATACTTTTTTTTGTTTAAAATAGGTTTTCGTAAGAAATTTTTGGGTATTTTTTATGTTTGTTTTTATTCCTCCGTTTTTTACACACGAAATGCTCCACGAAACCTTTCTGTACCTTAGAATTTCCGAAGTTATTCTTTATAAAGTAAATATTAGTGATGTTCCTTTCCTACCTTCCAATATCATGCTTCGGGGCTCCGGCCATTTAAAGCGAAGGCTGCTCCGTATTTTAAATGAACGATTTTAAACTTATTTAAGCTTGAAACATAATTTATGTATTTTTATTGTTTTTAATAAGTTTTGAAAAAAAATTTACAGAAAATCTGTCAAAATTATTTATGACATCACTTTGATTATTCACTTATTTATAAAATTCGTATAAAAATAGGGCGGAGCTCTGGGGCGGGTCCATTAAACGCGCCCTGACTAGGTGCTATCTTAGCACGTTGTTTAAAACTCTTGTTAATGCTTTAATTTCTGGGGGTTTTTTTTTTGAGAAAACTTTGAGATTCTTTTTTTTAGATAGGATAAATTAATATTTCAAGCGTTTTATGCATATTTGTTTGAAATAAAATTTAATAAAGCTTTAAACCGTAGTTAGTAGTTTTGCTAACCCGTAACTAGGGTCATTGCTTTAATACTTTGTATATACAACAAATATGTATAAAATTAATACAATATCAGTTTGGTCTATGTAAACAAAAAGTTCTGTTAGCTTTTTCGAGAAAAAACCCAGAAATTAAAACATTACCAAGAGTTTTAAACAACGTGCTAAGATATCACCTAGTCAGCACAATAAAAGGATTTCGTTTTAATATATTAAGATGAAATCAAACAGACAAAAAACAAACTGCAATAATAAAAGGACATTTAACCCGTTCCCGTGATTGCCTTTTTCTGGGTTGCAACCGTGAAACCTTCGTATGACCTATGTCGTACTTCCGTAGTACATAATTTTTTGCGCGATTAGTGCCCTGTGAGCGTGCAAATTGAAATGGTTAAAGCTGTACGGTAGCAATATGCAGATTTTTGTCACAGATACAGTGTAATACGTAATGATAATTCATGTTGTAAAAATTTGCATATTGCTACCGTACAGCTTTAACCATTTCAATTTGCTCGCTTACTTGGCACTATTCGCGCAAAAAAATTATGTATGACGGAACTACGGCGTAGGTCATGCCTAGACTTTACCGCGGTAAGGTTTCCCCTTTGTCGTATGAAGATTTCACGGTTGTAACGAGGAAAAAGACCATCGGGAACGGATTAATAATGTAAGAAGTCCTAACTTTTTTATTAAAAGACGCGATTTCATTATTTCCAGTATAAAATATGGACTTTTTAAAGTTTTAAACGGTTATGAAAAATCAAAAATCTGTTTTATCCTTAAATTACCTATGACACAAATATAAAAGTTCTCGGATTTTGGGATAAGTTCGCACAATTAGGACGCAAATCCAAACATTATGCCTAAATCTTGGATTTACGTTCTTTTTTTATACAAACTTGCGTCTTTTAGCGCGACGATTTTTGCTAAATTGACCAAAATTATAGCCAGTAAATTTTAAAATAATAATAATAATAAATCTTTTTTTATAAAAATACATTTTGCTTGGCAACTTACGGCGTGTCACCATACTCTTATTGCATTGTCGAATTTCACACACCTTACATTTCACGCTCATCCCGATACAAGAACGCTTGTTGAAAGTCCTAATTACAATATTAAAAATTTTCGGATTTGCACGCATCAGTTGTTCAGTGTGAATGACTTCCACAGTTATGACGCTATGGAATCAGTTTCCACCAATAAGGGCTCGGAGAAAAAGTATCTCCAATTTTTCGCTCCTCCCACTTTTAATCCCAGAAAGCAAAAGATATATAGCCGCAAATCACGAATACTACCTGCCATTTGAGGGTCTTTAAACTAACGTGATCCACGTATTGTATTGTACTGTATCGACTGTCCGTTATTTCATTTGGATTTTCACTTGCTGAACTGGTCCAGTTGCATCTGAACATCTTCCAGCTTCTCGTATAGCCGGAGGAGGTTTTCTTTGTTCAATTCTAGTCCCATGTCCATTTCAGTTCCCCCGTTTTCCGTCCGGAGGTTTAAGACGGCGACCGGTTGGTTGATTCGGCTTCGGCCGCCAGACGCGGCGTCCACGTTCACCGTCCACCCCACTTCTTTCAGCCGATTCGTCCCGTCGGAGTGATGTTTGAGTTTAGTGACCACCCTACCGCCCCATTCCGTCCATATATCCGCCAGTATCGAAGCTTTTTCCTTAAAAACAAAATGACAAAAAGTGGTTGAGGGAGAAAGGTAAACGAGACGATGCAGTAAGACACAGTTTCTTTGTGGTGCTGCTATACGCGGGGCAAACGACGTTTTTTACAAAATCGGCGCGACTGCATCACATATGTGACAACCGGACGGAGATTTAATGGCTAAGGGGGGGAGTAGTATACTAACCGGTCTAAACTCCTTGAAATAAAGAAGTGCTTCGGACGGACAACATCCCTGGATTTCTTGGAGTACTAAGTAAAAATAAGGAAATCAAGGGATTTAAAAAGAGGCCCGGATTCAAGAAATATAGTTTTGTAACTATTTTTTTAAAAATTTTACTCACACTATATTTACGGATGTTAATTACAATATTAAAAGTGTCCAAAACAAGGGTTATTTTGACAAAAAATTTTGACCCAAACACTTATATTACTTGTAGACTCAAAATGCAACAGAAATACACTACAAAATTTTATGGGCTGGGGGATTCTAAAATTTTGGCGAGGCTGGAGTCTCCGTATCTTGTATAAGAGGACCACAAAATCTTCAAACAAAATGAAGCCACATAAACCCCCCCGTCTCATCAAGGCCCTGAACATAAGCATAAAGGACGGTTGGTTAAATAACCATCACCAAACTGCCCGCTATGCAAAACACAAACACACAAAACACAACATATTTTCACATGTACACACAGTGGCGTGCCCAGGATTTCATTTCGGGGGGGGCGGTCTGGGGGGTACATACTAATCTTGAGGGGGGGGTCTGGGGGGCGGCAGCCCCCCAGAAATGGGGGTCTGGGGGGCGGCAGCTCCCCAGAAATGGGGGTCTGGGGGGCGAGAGCCCCCCAGCGGGGTCAAGGAACAGAGCCCCTTGTCAGGAGTAGGGGGTTCGAGGGCAAAATGCCCCTGGAGGAGAAATTTTTAATTTAAGGCGATGAAATACACTAGGAATTTTAATTCCAGATGATACTTATTACAAAATTTAGGGGTTTTTTCCATTTAAAAATGTCTTTAAAACGTTAATAAAAGGTTAATAGTGTTTATAGTAGTTTTATTTAACATGTATGCCTTAACTATTGAGCGGCAAAATCGATTTGAAATTGAAAAACTGAGAAAAATTATCAATTTAAACTACCCGCGAAGCGGGGAAAATTTGGTTTTTTGACTATTAATATGCTTTTGGAAGGCATCAGGAAAGTTTCTGTATTAATAATTAAGAAAAAAAATTTTCTCTCCCAAAATTCAAAAAACATAAGGGGCTTACGAAAAAATTACGAAAAATCCGGCTTCGCCGGATTTCGGGGGGGGGGGGGGGGGCCGCCCCCCCCTGGGCACGCCACTGTGTACACACATTAACACGACCTTGGGACCAGAGGTCCTTTGTCAAACCCCGCAGCGGTTACAGATCTCCTACGACAGTGGGAAGAGGGAGTGAGCAAGGCGAGGAGCGTGCTGGATAAAAATGACCAGGGTTGAACGAAACTCTGGCCGTAGGCAAAAGACAACAACAACGGTTGATTAAAAGTTATACTTGGTGCATAATAATTTTATTATTATGCCAGAGTAATGAATGCAGTTTTTTACTATAAAAATTTATATAGTATAAACTGTTCGTAACTGTAGTTTACCCTTTTCTTGTTTTGAACAAAAATATTACTTTTAAAAATCATAAAACTAAATTTACTTCGTTAAATCCTAAATGCTTTAGTTCCAAACTGAACGTTTCTGGTTTTAGCAAGTGAAAGGCAGTTTGACGCCAAATGGAAACCAGCAGACTGACCAAAGAAATCAATTCTGTGCTCGAAGAAAGCTTTAACAACTGAAGCAATTTGGTTTGTTCCTATATAAAAATTGGATTTTAAAGAAAAGTCATTAATTTTATTAAACGTTTCGTCACAATGAAAACTTTTAAAGACTACCAAGCATATTTTTTTCTTTTTTCATTTAAAACAAACGGAATTAGTTATTTTAACAAAAAATCCGAATTTTGATTCTTATAATATGAAACAATCCTGATCACATTCATTGCTAAAAAAGCAACAAAAAAAATCAAAATTAGTTTTATGATACCAGAATCAAGTTAAATATTTTACGAATTGCGTTGTTCAACAAACTAACAGTGCTGGCTAAATCGAAGAAGCACTGATTTTCATTAATTCTTTTGAAACGAATTTCTTGTCCATAATTACAATGCATTTTTTTGCTTTTGTGTTGGGTTTCTATTGCTCGCACAATTAATTGCTCGGGCTAATTACTAATTTTTCTTTATTAAAACTCCAGTAACTGGTCACCTCATCGTATTTTTTACTCTAAATTAACACTAAAATAAATTATTTCCTTTAAAAACCCTAATATCTTTAGCGGTAAGTAAGAACCGGCAAGTCCAAAAATCTTGTTTTCAGAAATACACATTTAAAGGTTTCAACAACCTTTAAAAATGAAAAAAAAATTGAGCATATCCTTGGTTTTGATATGTTAGAGTTCATGTTAACTATAGGCAAATAAAATCTAGCTGACCGCGATATTTGCAGTATTGAATCGACTGTTTAACAACAAAAACATTCAAAATTTTATACTAAAGTGAATTAATAAAAAAGATTAGAGACTGTATTTTAATAATTATTTATTGAATTACTTAATTTGGATTCCAAATGCAAATTGTTTAAGGGCTGAAGTTGGTTTATTTTTGTATATTTTATAAAAAAGTGGAATTTAAAAAAATTTTGCGTTCTTATTTGTTTTTAAAAAAAACACGTCATTACCGCACAATTTTAATTGGTCCCCTCATGTCTGCATTCTAATTTTCAGCGTCAGCCAGATATAATTCAACCATATTATAAACCAAAATTATCAATCAACTATTAGTGGGAGATCATAGCCGTTAATGGACTTGGGATGTTTTGGAACATCCACTATTGAACTTAGTACTTAGACCACTTTATTTGAGCTTTCAACAACAAGTTTTTTAAAACAGTATTTTAACGTTGATGTGGTATTCACATAAATCTTATCTTTCCAGGGTCGACAATGCCATGCAACATGAAGTTTCAAGAGGGAATAAATTTTTTTAAACTAATAATATTGAAATAATTATACTTATACTTTCTTTTTTTCAACATTTTTGAGTTTGACGTGTTGGTAAATAAACGCATAAAAACAAGTTGTACCTGAAGGTTAAAAAACGATTCAATTTTTGTTTCAGGAAGTTTGTCCAGAATTCTTTCTGAAAGTTTAACAATGTTCTTATCATCAAGTGAGTTTAGTGCGGGTATACTTTTTTTCCACGAGTTAGAAATAGTTATACAAGTCATTTTTAAGTAGTACCAAGTAACTGGAATGCAACTCAAATTACGAGAAAGAAATCCGAAAATTACATTAATTAATAAAATAAATAACACTAAGATTTCGAAAAAAATAATTCTTTAGCTGAGCCTCATACTGGAAAAAATTAGGCAGGCTTCCCATAGATAAAAAATATGTTTTATTGAAAACACCTTTATTGCAGAATTTTTTTTATTTCCTTTGTGTCATAAATAATGTTAATTTAAATAAAATGTTTTATTTTCACGAAAAATAATGTAAAAAATGTACAATTTTTTCGAAAAACATTTATACCAATGATTAAATTTTTATACACTAGATAAATTTTAATTATCATGTTTTTGGTTGTTTTTTTGCAACGTTTTTAAAATATGTCCAGCGGGATTTATTTTTGAAATGACGTATAAAATCCATTATAAAAGAAAACGGCACTGGACTCAAAGGGAAAGTAGGTTTTTTATTCCCATGGGCAAGTTGGGAGGGGTTAAATTCCGATATAGGAAGGAGGGTTAAAATTTTCGGAACACGTTATAAGCACACTGTCTTTTGTGCATTATCCATTTTGTTTTTTTAAAGGAATAATAGGTAAACCACAAAATTTAAAGTAAAAACCCCTTTAAATGAGCTTATTTTTGCCTAAACCTCATTTTTACCTCGTAACTTAAAGGAGCATTCACAAATCAAATTCCTATATAGGCCGAACTGGACTGCTCCTATCAAATTTACCTAATTCAAATTTGATTTTTAAAGTGCTCTACTACAAAGCTACGTGTAGTATTTAGTATTAAAGGATTAATGTGTTTCAAGCGATATATGACAGTGCTCTTTTAAATTTGAAGGCAGTTAAAAATAGTGTTGTAAAAAGTAATGATTTTCGATTATTTTAAGTAAAAGTAATTCCAAAAATTTTTAATTTAAGTAAAGTAAGAGTAAAAGTAATTTTTTTATTTAACTAAAGTAAAAGTAACGGTCGAAATTTTATTTAAGCAAAGTAAAAGTAAGATCTATTATTTCAAGTAAAAGTAAGAGTAAAAGTATAATAAAAATAATTTTGAAACGGAGCAAAATGCCCGTTTTTGGAGCTCCAGAGCTCCGTCTCAAAGTTTTTTTTTGCTAATTTTATGTATTAACTTTCATTTCAATAAGTTTTTGGTCTAAATTAGTGGGTTTTAGCGTGTTACGGCTTAAGAAACTTTTTTCTGCCACTCATTTTCCAACAAAACCGTAGGAAATTGAGTCCTTGAAATTACTTAAATTTTACTTAAATTAATTTAAGTATTTGCTAGAAAAAATCCGAGTAAGAGTAAAAGTAATTGAAATTTCAAAAGTCGAGTAAAAGTAATTGAAATTTCAAAAGTCCAGTAAAAGCAAAAATTATCCAAAATGCATTACTTTTATTAATTTAAGTAAAAGTAACTTTTTACAACAATAGTTAAAAATCATTTTAAAACATTTTTTCCAAAATTGGGTAAGGGATTACCTTCTCTTTTTACCTATGGGTAGTGGTCAAGCTTTGCTATGCGAACCAGGTCAGATTGCTCTTCGAGCTTGACAAGGGGGAGTGTGACAACTTTGGTGTTATGAGGAAGATTACATAGTCAATCATTATCTGTAAAAAAACTAGATTTTACTCGGCCCATTAAATCTTTAAAATCGTCCTTTTTATCTTTAAAAATTACCGATTTTTTTCTAGGAAACTAAAAATGATGTGCAAGCTTTGTTTAACCAATTTTTTAGTGTTGCCCGCAGGGATATTTTCTTTTTAAATTTTAATTATGTTTACGTAAATTCTTGTGTAAAAGCCAATATATTATAATCACTTGAGAATTTGAATTTTGTCGCCAATGCACGCATTTGTTTTCGTACAGCTTACTATTGTTTTTACGGTGTTTATTATTTGCAATAAAGTAATTTTAGAATAAAATAATGACGGTTTCAGTGTTTTGTTAAATATAATGGCTGATTTTTACTACTTTAATAAACAGCATTGCGGTTTCCCAGAAAATTAAAATATTGTTTATTTTTTATAAACACATAACAGGCAACAAAACTTTTTATTTATCAACGTATTAAATCATATTTCACCGTATTTGGAGAGTGTTAACAGCATAAAAATTCCAGTTATTACTATCGGCTAATTATTGATCAGAAGGTTTTTAACAGGCTTCGGCTATTTTTTAAAGTGTGCGTTAAATTCCAAAGCCTTAGACTAGATATTTATGTTGTGTCCAAAGTGTTTGAATAGCAAACTAAATGTTGTATTAATAATGAATGATCCAAAAAAGTGTTTTTTTATATTAATAGTAAATTGGCTTAAAATAAACAAATTTGGATAAAGCTTTAGTTTAGTACACTAAAAATTTTAAGCCAAGCTTAAAACCTGCAGCCGCACTCATAAAGCGCGGTTAACCAAGGATTAGCCAAGGATTGGGATGGACTTTTTTCATGGACAAGGAGAGAATCGGATTTTGCATTGGCTCACATTATAAAATTTAAATTGATAAAAAACTCCATTCCTCTAAATAAACGGTAATAATTTACAAACTTAAAACATAATCAAGCATACAGAGGATTAAAATTTCTTATCGATTTAAATTAATGAGCCAATGCAAAATCGAAATAATATTTTATATATCTTTTTTTATTAGCTTTTTAATCCGATTCTCTCCTTGTCCACAAAAAAAGACGACCATACTTAATCTTTGGTTAATCTCTGGTTAATCAGGCTTTATGAGTGCGGCTGCTGGTTTAATTCCAAATCTTAATAAAAAAATAGATTTGTTTTGTTTATTCAATGAGGTCGGTAAAAGTGGATGGTATTTTTATTTTTTGTATGGCGTATTTAACTTTACCTTTATTTTTCAAAATAAATATTTTAATTTGAAAACTTAATTTAGTCGTTTCACATTTTACTTTATATTACTTTTTTGTTGCTGTGAACTCACTTTAACTGCAAAAATGAAACAATATAATAAAATTATTAATATAGACCTAAAACGCGAGACTAGACAAAATTTGTGCAGAAAATATTTTAAAAACACATAATTTACAAACAATAAACGGCATACATGGTGGTATTCAGCGGGTGGGGCGGAGGAGGAGGGGGAACTGAGGGAACGTTTTTCTCTCTGTCGTTTTTAAAACAATATTAAATAAAAACTTTTTTTTCGAGGATAAAAGAATGATTTTTTTTCACAATAAGCACTGCATAGAATACATTTCCGGCAAAATGACCGAGTCCTCCCCCCCTGTGGTTTAATTATCGTTGTTTAAAAAACAAAAAATGTAGTTCAGCAGAAATTTAAACAAAACTTATGGTGCAAAAATATAACATTATGATTATTGCGAATTTTTTTTAGTCTTAAACACTTGCAGAAAAGTTACAAACTAATGCCGATTTTTTTGTATTATTTTCTGTGTAAATGCATTTTCACACCGTTTTTAGCAATTATATACAACTACACTAATGGCCACGTCTATACAGCAACATCATAGCTTAACACAAAAATTGAGCATAAAATACTTTGGAACAGTACTAAAACACGGCAACAATTTAATCAATATTCATTTTAAGACAAAATAAAGCCATCCTTACCTAAAACCACCACAAAATTGGTCTTTTTTGATTGTTAATGAGTGGCATAAGTAATTTAGCTCGGGGTTCCAGTGGATGGCTGCAAACATAGGTGAACAAATCTTTCGATTTTTTCGGCGGCATACCAGAAAAATTTCAGGCCTTCGTAAGCAGCCGAATTTTATTTTTACACCGTGTTCCCTAAAAACCCTATTTTTAGGGTTTTTAATCACTGAATTAAAATATTTGAATAGAGGGCGATGTCCGTCCCAAAGATTTTTGGGTATGTGTAACACCGGCTTTCTGTCGCTAATCTATATAAATTGCATTTAAA
>JASAMX010003259.1:0-17748 GCA_030248175.1 Microlaimidae sp. YZB2_3 | reverse complement strand
CCTTCTGACACTCATCTTTCATTTTAATGTGGGCTTCATATTTGCTTTTGCTCTTTTTATCTTCCTTATTTTCAAGCTTGGCACACATTGAGCACACATCTTTCTTTGGGCGCCAGAAGCCCAGGTTGAAATTTGAACAGAAATAGTGCTCAAACCTTTTTTCACTCACAATTCTTAACTTCTGCTCTTGAATTCACTTCATCGGCTGCTACTGTATAGGAGTAACACACATCGCTAATACTTCTGAAACCCACTATATATTTCCTTTTGGTCGAGCTTTGGCAGTAGTGTGATGTTTGTTTTGGCAGCTTCTGAATGTGCTGAAACATGAACTCTTTGTCCTCTTCAGACAGTGCATGTTTGGGTTTGTGTTTTCCTCTCCAGTCCTGGTGGTTGTAGGTGTTGTCGTTACACTTGTGCTTGAATGCTTCTAATACCTTGTTGTTAGAGATGGATAATGTACTGGTGAAGAATTCCCTGCACACTCGTTTTCCCTGCAGGTGGTAATGCCGTCGACAGTTCACAACCTTTTTTGCAGCAACTGCATGCGTTTTAGCAGGTTCCTGAACTGTGTTGTTCAAAATGAAATCATACTGTACATACAGCTGCATTGATGTGAGCTCTTCCAAAGTTATACTGCCGTTTTCTAGCATTTTTCTTCCATTTTTGTGGTTGAGCTATTCTTCGTCTCTGGGTTCCACTTGCTTCTTTGTTTCCATCACTTTCTTCTGATTCAGATGGAACTTTAGCATTTTCTTCTGAAGGGTTGGTTTTTTCTTCCCCCGATTCACTGTCAGAACTTTCTTCTGATGGTTTCTAATCAGACTCTGATGAGCTCGAATCTGACTTGCTTTTTTTTCTCATCTTTTTTTTCTTGGGTTGATAGGAAGATGGTGGAGCGCCTTTAGCAGCAAATCTTTCAGTGAATCCATTGTCCTCATGATTTTCTTCCTGATTTTCATCATCACCTTCTTCATATTCAACTCTGACCCCATCGTCTTCACCATCATCTCTGACTTCACCATCGTCTTTGACTTCACCATCATCTCTGCCTTCACTATCATCTCTGACTTCACTATCATCTCTGACTTCACCATCATATATATAACATATCATATACATCACATCTGCATCTATATACCAATCTAACCTTACACAGCTAACTATACTATACTAAAAGTTATGTAACATGTACAAGCATAACTCATTCACAAGAAGTGTGGTCAGTAGATCTTAGTGTAAAGTATTTACAATGTTTGTTGTAACATAGTAATAAATCAAGTTTTGCATCTATATACCAATCTGACCTTACACACTTTATTAAGTGAAAAAGCTAGAAAAATAAGACTTCAATAATAGTAAAAAATATAAACTAGCAAGACCAACCTTTTTTTAAATGGGTGGAATGATCAAGGTAACCCATTTAGTCACACAAACATATTGAAGTATTATATTGCAAAAATACATAAAGTAAGCAAATGTAAACATAATAAAATAGTGTAGAAACTAAGCTTTCTGAAGCAAGTAGACGAGCTTTGATAGGCATATGACTGCAATAACTCATTAGCCATTATTACCATAGGTGAGCACGGTCGTGGAAGTTAGGGGGGGGGTGGTTACCCGGGGTAAATCAAATTTTGAATTCTAGGAGGGGGGTCCCAGGGGGGTCCGGACCCCCCTAGCTTTTTTGGGGGGGTCGACCCGGGGTGCGAAATCTTGAAATCTAGAGGGGGTCAGGTGGGGTCCGGTGTCCAAAGCAAAACAGTTTTAAACCATAAATAACTTTAATAATTGTTCTTTTTATAGCATAATACTACATTTTATTGAATAAAAAGCCATATTCATGTATAAAAAGGGTGTAAAAGCATGAATATGTGATGAAAATTCACGTTTTTGGAAGAAAATTTAGTATAAAAAAGGTACCTAAAATTTTCCCGAGGAGGGAGGGGGGGTCAGATTTCAAAATCTAGAGGGGGGTCAGGGGTAAAAAATTCGGAAATTTGGGGGGAGGGGGGCCCCCTAGATTTTTGTCTAGGGGGGGTCTCAAAATTTCGAGACTAGGGGGGTGGACCCCACCCTGCCCCCCCTTTCTCACCTATGGAAAACATAAAAATAATTAAAACTAAAAAAGAGGTGTTAATTGACTAAAAGAGGTGTCAATTACTTTCTAAAGCCCAAAAATAATGAGTCACATTATAATCCGCAATGAGTCAAATACTTGTTGACTCTTTTTGTCACAATGAAAATTATATTGCTTTACAATCCACAATGAGTCAAACACTTGTTGGCTCTTTTTGTCACAATGAAAATTATATTGCTTTACAATCCACAATGAGTCAAACACTTGTTGGCTCTTTTTGTCACAATAAAAATTATATCACATTAAAATCCACATTGAGCCAAAAAGTTGTTGGCTCATTCTGTCCTGAATAAAAGAATGAGCCAGAATTGTTTAATTCATTATGTCAATATGGCTGAAAAATTCAAACCAATGTGGCTCGTTCTGTAAGCTGAGTTGCTCATTTGGCTCAGAATGAAACTTTCATTTTCTACCCCTTTTAGCTTTATTTGAATGTGGCTCTTTATGTCACAAGATGCTAAATGTGGTTCTGAACCTAAAACGTTAAAAAAAATTTTTTTGAAATTTTGCATGTGGCTCATTATGTCAGAGCAACGACGATATATGCAAATATTTTTTTCTTGGCTTTTAATAAATTTTGAAGAATAAATTGTGTTTTATCATTTTTTTTAATCAAAAATTTTTAAAATTATTGTTTAACTACTGCATTTTACGCATTTCGGTTTTATTCCAATTATTTAAAAATTATAGTTAAAGGCTCAGCTACAAAATTTGCTAAAGGTTTTAAAAATAAGGCTAGTATACTATAAGGGGATCGTGACAGCTGGTTTAATACCTTTTTTTAAAAATAATTTTACACTTTTTAGGCCTATATAGACTGTTTTAGTATATAAAATTCAATATAAGACCTAAAAACACTTAAGGTAGAACACTACAGTTCCAAAAATTTCTTTGATTTTTTCAAAAACAACCACTCGTGGGTTTTCGGGGGTCCTGATTACGAATCCGAACTTCGTTTTTTGATTTGACCCCCGAGGGGGCGCTAGGGGGGGGGGGTTGCGACCTCCCCTAGGAGGGACACTCTGACTCTACCCCGGTTTTATTTCAAAACCACCTTAAAGTACGTACTCTGGGTTGAATACAGTATTGAATAATGTACATTTTTTAATTAAAAAGTTTAAAAAATTTTTAAAAAAGTTAAAATTAAAAAAAAAATTTTTTTTGGTGTTAAAAATAACTCCCAGGGGGATTCGAACCTAGACCTTCTGTATGCTGAGTCTTACGCTCTAACTACTCGGCTACTGCTCGTCTTGGATACCTTTGTTAAAAAGTACTTCTAAACGAATGTTTCAAAATGTAGTTTCCCGACGTCAAATCAAATTCATCCGTTGCAAAATTATGGAAATTTGTTTACAGACCGATTTTAACAAAATATATATCAAAATGGAGAACTCAACGGGTTAGAAACATTGGCGTTGTTTATTTAAAAATCGTATAGAGATCTACTGAGAAATTAGGCTCCAAAGTTAATAAAATTTTTCTCAAAAAACTTCGGGTTTTCTCGAGTTTTTTCTATACGATTTTGCTGAAAACAACAGGAAAGTTTTATCTACTCGTCTTCTAATTACGTACAAAAAATTTTTAAAATCGACATGAACAAAAAAATTTTATATGTCATTTTGTGAAAAAAACCTGCGATTCGTCGGAATCCCCTTTGTGGACCATTGCCACATCTTATTTTTAATTTTTATGTTTCATCAAAATATAAAAAATGATGTTCAGGACATGAGGATTAATACAGTATGTAGTTTTTAAAAATTGGTTACAGCTGTAATGAACAGTGACTGTACAAAGTTTGTGCGGTTTTAACTGTAGTGTTCCACCTTAAATTATTGATTTAAAAAACTTTGTTAAAAAAACGTACCCCCTGACCCCCCTAAATTTGAAATCTCGAATCCGGGGTCGACCGTCGACCACCCCCCTAAAAAGCCCCCCTTAAAAATTTTGGCTTTCCACCCGGGGGTGATCCCCTCTCTAGCGGACCTGACTAAAAACATCTATGCTGATCACACCCACACATACTATGTATTTTAATTTAAATTTTTTACTAAATCAAAGTTACCAGGGCTTTTGAGTGAGAATCAGCGGCAGAATTATCCAAAGAACTGGACGTTTCACTGGGCGAGTTTTCTCTCTCCCCTTCAGCTAAAAAAATTATTGATATTATGCATAATAAAACTTGACATAACAAAATAACAAATAACACAAATATCACTTAGAAACTTAAATGAATTAGACAGCCTGGAAAAGATGTGTTACTAATACAATTAAAAATCATTTTTTTGATTTATAGATTCTCGAAAATCCATTTCTTCTAACCAATCAAAACGTTTAAAAAATCTTAAAGTATATTGAAAATTAACATATGGAAAATGCCACTGAAAAAAAAAAACAAAACAAAATTAAACATACCCGGTGATGGACTGGAGCCGGGTGATATGTGAACGGGTAGAATGAGCTCCATGTGGTGCTTCTTCTTCATGTGCTGGCGCAGGGTGTTGGATGTGTAGGTGGCGAAGTGGCAGATCTGACACTGATGGGGGCGGCGGTTGTTCTGGTGAGTGCGCAAGTGATGTGTCTGCAAAACTTTTTTTATTAAACTTAAATAACATAAATTTGTTTCAAAACAAGTAAAATAAGTATTAATATTAAACGACCATCTTTTATTCTTATTACGACATTATTGTGCGCATTAATTTCTACAAGTAAAAACCCTTATCCCCATCTATGAAAAAAGTCCCATCTATCAAGTTTCTATACCCCAAGTCCAAATATCCTATTTTTTAGCGTTTTTAGTACTATGATACCCCAAATCTAAAGCCTGCTAGGGCTCACCCCGATTTTAAGGGGGGGGGGGGGGTTGTCAGCAGTTTTGAGCTTTTTAGTGGGGTCTAACCTAACCCCTCTTCCAAGAAAAATTTTGCTACAAAAAACTTTTTTAATAATTTTATGGAAACTAAAAACCTAAAACTAAAAACTTTTCTTGGAAACTAAAAACCTAAAACCCGTTTTATTCACCCTAAACCGTAAACTAATACATTTTACCCTAGTTTACCAGTTTAATTTTAAGCTTTTTTAGTATGAATGAGTATGAGATCCTAAAATTTTAAGGGGATGTGATGAGGAGCGGTGAGGTTGAGGATTTTTTGTGGATATATACCCCTGCTGCAACACCACTGAACATCTACGCTTACCACGAGTTCCCTTGGGCTGAAGAAACTCTCTCCGCAGCCCTCTTCTGAGCAGTGATGGGTCCGCTCCTGATCGTGCACCCGTCGGTAGTGAAGCCGCATAGTGTGCGGATAGCGGAACTTCGCCCCGCACACATCACACTCCACATTCTTCTCGTCTAAAAAAACTCGATTTTCTTAAATATAAACATCAAACGTAAAGAATAGACTAAAGCTAAAGTCTTCCAGGCTGAAATTAAGGGCGTTACAGCTCTTCGTAAGGAAGAAATAAACAATAAACTCGTAAGCGAAAAAAAGTAAAAAAAAAAGATTTCAGCGGTTACATAACCAATTACTAAGTTGCGTCAGGTGTTCTCTGCACGTGATATTTTCTTAAAGAACGAGTGGTTACTTTACCGCCCCGCCATTTTCACCCTGATAGAAAGAATTTATCTTTAGTCTTAATTCCATCGTAATTTTTTTTTTGTTATTTTGAAGCTCCATAGGCAAAAAGCTAATTTCAAAAAAGGTTAAAAATTTTATGACACCATACTGTAACGATTTGGCCCGTGTGTTTGCGCTGACGAATAAGTGTTCTACTACCGCACGCTACTGTGTGGGTGTTTGTGCGATGTAGCCGTAGGCTATCAGACCCCGTATACTTTTATTATAAAAAGGTAACAAACCCCAGGCGGGATTTTGAAGTACCTGGTGGGGTTACTGAAAACGCACGTAAAATAACTAAGGGCGCGGATTCTTAATCCCGGTTGGAGTCGGCGAAAGGCGGGGAAATTTGGCTGGAAAAGATGCGAAGTTTTAGGAAAATGCGGGCGATTTTTGGTTAAAATTAACTTAAATTTCAGAGCAGCACTTTAGTCAGAATTTATCCCGATCTCAAAGCATAATAATTTTACTTGAAAACCCGCGGGTTTATATGCCCGCGGTATGCGTGGTATGGTTGTTTTGACTACAGGCGAAAAGTTTAGCAGACTAAAAAGAATTTAAAAGGAATGTGAATTTGACCTTTAGTTAAAAGAAAAGTTTTAATTTTAATAAAAAATATTTTATAAAATTTATTTAAAATAGGAACCCCGGGCATTACAATACTTTTCTGAGACGTACAGTGGCGTGCCCAGGGGGCGCGGGGGGGGGGGCGGGCGCCGCCCCCCCCCGATCTCCGGCGAAGCCGGATTTTTTCGTAAGGTGGGACCCTTACGATTTTTGAATTTTGGGAGAGAAAATTTTTTTTCTTAAATATTAATACAGAAACTTTGCTGTTTCCTTCCAATAGCATATTAATAGTCAAAAAACCAAATTTTCCCCGCTTCCCCGGGTATAAATTGACATTTTATCTCAGTTTTTTCAATTTCAAATCAATTTTCCTCTCAATAGTTAACGCATGCATGTTTCATCAAACTACTATAAATACTATTAACCTTTTATTAACGTTTTAAACACATGTTTTTGGATAGGAATAAAAAAAAACTTAAATTTTGTTTTTAATTATCCTCTGGAATTAACAATTTCTAGTGTATTTTAGCGGCTTAAATTAAAACTTTTCTCCCCGGGGGGGCATTCTGCCCCCCGGACCCCCATGACAAGGGGCTCTGCCCCTTGACCGCGCTGGCTCTCGCCCCCAGGACCCCCCAATATCTGGGGGGCTGCCGCCTCCGGGCCCCCCTCCTAGGGTTAGTATATACCCCCAGACCGCCCCCCCCCCCGCTTCCCCGACCGTGCTCACCTATGAACCCCGGGCATTACAATACTTTTCTGACACGTATTATATACATTTTTACATAATCTATGAAATCTGTTTGCAATGTTTGACCAGATAGCTAGGCAAGTCAGATCTGGGAAAAACGATGAAAATCAAGTTGTTTTTTGGAGATAAGTGAATAAATTTAAATCCGCGCTATTGCCAGGATTTTATACAAAAAGTTTTACATGCAGTGGCAAACAAAAAATTTCATCTGTACTTGTTTTTATAAAATTAGATCTTTAAATTGGATATTATTGGATAAAAAACATTATTACAGTAAAAGGCCAAGTTCGGTAGCATAGCACATCCTTCTTTTCTCAATAATATTGCGAAACTGAACATTGCCCAAAAAATTGGAGTACTCTGCACCCAACCTGGAGACCATGTTTTTCGATCATCTTTAATTTAGCATTCTTATTCGAATACCTTTTTCGTCAAAACCCAGGAGTCCTTCCGCCTAAAATGCACTCCAGAAAAAAAACTATACGGGTTTTTAACCCCAGTTAACCGCACCTCGGTATGGGTAGACCCCCAGAACAAAAACATGTATTCTACACCTACTGGAATGTGCCAATTTCTCGTGAGTTCTTAAAACGCTTATATAGCTGTACATCCACTTCTCGCACACCCCGCACTGTAGCCATCGCTTCTTGGGCGGCTTGGGGTGCTGCTTGACCAGGGGGCGGTGGTGGGCCCGGCAGTGGCCGAGGCGGGCCTCTTCGGTCAGGAACCGGCTACCACACACTACGCACTGAAACCGTTTTTTCGTGTTGTGCACCCGACGTACGTGGTCCTAAATTCAACAAAACTGCAATATTTCAAAATTTTATTTCGCCAAGTAAAAAATATATAAAAATTCGTTTTTAACTTTTACATTGATTGTAACTTTATAAACATCAAATCAAGGGAAAAAATTTATCAGTTTACAAAAATATTGTGAAATTAAAGTTAATATTAGAGAATGCCTTTTGGAATAACAAATAGGCAACCAATAGAGATTGATACACACCCAGAAGTACAAAATCATTTTTTTGTGTTTTTAAAGGCTTTTTTCAAAGGTTCTAAATAATGATAATGACATAAAGAATTTAAAAACCCCTTACTATAAGGTTCTCTTCCGCTTTGAATCTCTTTCCGCACTCTTCACAGGATACCACCGTGCCGGAAAGGTTGTGAGTGGATTGAATGTGTCGGTTTAAGGAAAAGTTTTTCTAAAAAAAACAAATTAAACAAATAAAATACCAGTGTTCCAACCGGAGCTCAAAAGATTTTTTTAAAAACCTTTAAACTAGTTTTACTTCTCCTAAAAATTCTAGTAATAATAAAAAAACACAAATGCTTTTAAAATGAGTTTTAACTGCCTTTAAACTTAAGTTTTGAGGTTAAAATAAGTGTTTTAAGCATTAAAAAAACTTAAAAATGCATTAAAAAGGCTTTTTGACCTAAAATTAACGTTTTTTTTACCTATTTTCCTTTCAAAATCAAAAACTATAGGGGTATATTGTACTCGAGAAAAAAACGATATAAGTAATATGCTTTTCTCAGATTTTAACCACCCTCTTAATCCGGATTTAACCCCCCCCCCATTCCAGACAAATTTTGCCGTGTAGAGTACATACAAACATACATGGGCAAGTTGGTCCGGAGTAGGGGAGGGGGTTGTTAAACCCGGATTGAGAGGGGTTGAAATTCGTGAAACGCATTTTGTTCATACCTATCGTTTTTTGTTGTTTTTTTTTGAAATTCATTTTTCCCATATCTTTTTTTGATTTTGAACGAAAAATAAGTAAAAACGCTAATTTTAGGTCAAAAAGCCATTTTTATAGCATTTTTGGGCATTTTATTGCTTAAAACATTCCTTTTGACCTTAAAACTTAAGTTTGGAGGCAGTTAGAAGTCATTTTAAAGAGATAACACTAAAGGACAAACACAGCGTATAAACGTATGTAAAAGTAAGTAAGAAGTATGAAGTATGAAGCAGCCTTAATCATTAAGCTTAAGGGGCTCGTTGGGCGTTAGGGTCTCATGCTCTCGAACTATTGAACCTCTTTTGTTGTTGTTGTTGTTCAAGTGTTGGGGTTCAAGTGATTCCTTCGAGGAACCTGACCGCATCCACTGGTCTTTACCAAAGATCTTCTATTTTGAGTGTCGTTGGATGTTGAGGGCATATGAAAAGGTGTTTCCGGAGCACATGGTTCCTACTTTGTGCTTAACTATTGAACCTCTCCAAAGAATATCTATTGTCTAGTTCAAAATAAAAAACCCTCCCCGGCGGTGGGGGGGGGGGCCGGGGTGTGGGGTTGTGCCGCGGGGGGGGGCCGGGGGTGTTTTTTGAGGGGGGGGGGGGTGGCCCGGGGGGTTTTTTCAGGAGGCAATGACGAAATTGACCATTTTAAGCATTTGGGGGTCTCTGGGGGGCGGGGGAAGGGGGGGGGGGGGGGGGGGGGGGGGGGGGGTGGGGGGGGGGGGGGGAAAGGGGGGGGAGGGGGGGGGGGGGCGGAGGGGGTGGGGGGGGGGGGCCCCCCCCCCCCCTCGGTGACCTATGCCCTCCCCTCCCACATATGGTTATAACTTAAGCCATACATGGGCAGGTTGCTCCGGAGTGGGTGGTTAAACCCCAAATTAGGGGGGGTTAAAATCCGAGAAACGCAATACCCATATTGTTTTTTTTTCTGGAGTGCATTTTACCCATATCGTTTTTCGATTTTGAAAGAAATATACGTAAAAAACGCTAATTTTAGGTCAAAAAGCCCTTTTTATAGCATTTTTGAGCTTTTTATTGCTTATAACATTCATTTTGGCCTTAAAACTTAGGTTTGGAGGCAGTTAAAGTCATTTTAAAGACATTTTTTTCTTTATTTTTCTAAAATTGGGGGGTTAACCTTTTCTCCCCCCACTTCTGAGTGGGGGGTAAACCCCCTTTTCAGAATTTAGGGGGTTAACCCCTTCCCAACCCCCCGTGCTCATGTATGGCTTAAGCATAGGTTTGCAAGTTATATATAAGTAAGTTCTTATAAGCATACATTTGCAAGTTAACACTAAAAATGCTAAAAAAAGCTTTAATTTTAAGTTACAACATTCTTTATTGGATTTTGGAACTTTAAATTGCTAAAAAATACTAATAATGTGCCCTGAATTTCTTTCGAGGTGACGGTCTGGGGGAGCGTTTGAATTAAATTATAAAAGGAGTTTGAAAGCGACAGTTCCCAAATGGGATCAAGAAGGAAGATTTTGTAATCCAGCGCCATAAAAAATGTTTCTAGACTACCTAATTATAAAAAATTTACTCATTGAACAATTTGACAGAAAGGTATATAATAAAACTCCCCTTCTTAAAATAAAAAAGAAATCAACTCCACTTTCCCCTCCCGTCTCACGATGACAAATTAAGTCAGAATCGCCAAGAAAATACTCGTAATTCTAACTGTTTTTATTTTTTAACACACAAATCCCGATATTATACACGATATGAGTCATAGCACGTGTTTATTCTAGACTGATTTTCATTCTTTATGTCACAACAATAACGACAATCATACATGGCCACGGGGGGGTTGGGGGTTAACCCCCCAAATTCCCGTCAAAAACTCACCAGGAACTTCCTCGGGCAATGGGGGCAGGCTTTGGTCTTGGCTGCCTCCTTGTCGTCCGAATGGCAGACCAGGTGCTCCTTAAGATGGAATCGGCGCTTAAACACGTGATCGCACTGAGGGCAGGGGAACTTCCGAGCGTTTGGATCGTGGATCTTCATGTGATCCCGGATACCGCGGAAGTTGAACATCTTCCCGCACTCCGGGCAGGGAATATTCTTCACTTTAAAGGCCGGATCCATCAATGCAACACGCCGGTTTTGCTTTGATTTGTTTTGCGCTGCCCTCTATAAAAACAAACGAATACATATTTGTAAGCATTAAGCATAAGGGGCTCGTTGGCCCCTTATGCTCTAGAACTATTGAACCTCTTAAAAAAATATCTATTGTCTATTTCAAAATGAAAGAAACACGTCTAAAGTTGTCCCAATTTGTTGACTTAAGATAGAACACCACAGTTAGATTTTGACGTCAGATTTTTTCTAATTAATTTTTACTAACGTAATTTGACCTGCTCATTCAATTTTTGAAATTCATTTTTCTTATAAATATTGTTATCGTCCACATTCATTAAATGACACCAATAAAATACATGTCAAAAATACATTATAATTATAATAAAATTCATTACCAAAAATATTCTATTTTTTTCATTTTTCATTTAGAGTATCATGAATAAAGAACACTTTTTTAATTAAAAAGTTAAAAAATTTAAAAAAAAATTTTTTCGACGTTAAAAATATTGCTTGCGGAGACTCGAACCTATGGGTCCGATGATCTGAGTCCGACACTCTAACCACTCAGCTACTGGCCTATCTGAGATCTCTCTCGTAAAAGATACTTTTAAACAAACGTTTTCAATTTAATTTCCCGGCGTTAAATCAAAAAATTTTTAATGAAAATTAAAAAATTTGATGCGCTCAGATTTTAATGAAAGTTTGGAAATAGTTAGACACAAGTCTAATCAATACTTTGAATTGTATTTGATTAAAAAACTAATTCAGGGTTTTTTTTATTTGATTTTTCTTTTAAAAACATCGATTTTATTAATTTTCTTAAAATTTTAAATTATGTTTTACTCCAAACCACATCTAAAAGTTGCCCCCTATTTTTCGTTAACTTTCTATAAAATTGCAGGAAAAACTGAGCTAATCAAATTTTTTAAATGGCCAAAAAACTGTTTTTGGGCTTTAAATTCATCAAACTATATCTCAAAATAGAACATTCGGTAAACGATGAAACTATTACCGTTGGATACATCATAATCTGAGCTTTCGATCGCACTATATTTTTGTCAGACAAAAATTAATATCTAAGTTGATATCTAACTTTTAGTAAAAATCGTCATAATTGTGGTGTTCTTCCTTAAGGATTTTGTATGCAATTTGTTAACCGAGCATTTTCCTCCATCCCCAGCAGCAACCACAATCCTCCCAAAGACAGACCTGTGCACTGCCCCCCCCCCCCGGGTTTTATGGGGGGCAATTCCAAAACGGGGGGCAACTTTTTTGAAACGAGGGGAGGCAATAAAAGGGGGGGCAAGCAGGGGAGAAAAAAAAAGAGAAAAAAAGAAGAAAAAAAGAAAGGAAAAGGAAAAAAAGGACAAAAAAAGCAAAAATAAGGTAAAAATAGGTCTAAAATAGCTTAAATTGCATTGAAATAGGCTAAAAACTGCAAAAATTTTGCAATGATGGCGTCATAATAATAGGTAAAAAATGGTGTCATAATTTTTGGGTACTTTTTCATTTTTCCGCGGGGGGCAAATCCTGAAATAAAAAAGGGGAAGGGCATTTTCAAACCGTGCACAGGTCTGATATAGGGTAATGCATTTAATTTCAGCACTTTTCCAAATTGGACATTTTTGATTTTGGACTATATCTTTGCTAATCCAGGACGGAATACGACGTTTGATAGCTCAAATAAGAGCTAATTATATGTAGATGACTGTCGTGAGCTTTTTATTTGTTATTTTATGATATTTATATGTGAAATTGTGTGATTTTTAAAAAATAAAATTGTTACTCGTGTTTAGAACACAGGCATTTCATAATTACACAATAAATTGGTTTAAAAATTAAACTGTCTTGGTAAAATTTAGTCTATTTTCAGAATTTATAGTCCCCATGGTTCTACCTTGCGTCTGTGGTGAGCAATCATTATAAAATAAAATAGTGTAATTTCGGCACACATATTGCTGTAGGTAAAAACGGGTTGAATTAAGTGGTTGGGTGTTAAATTGTAGTTTTAAATAGTTAAACGTGAAACGTTGAAATGTGTAGGGGTCATAGCACTGCACTTAAACTTGATTAAGAGGGTTTAAAGTCCTTTTAAGAAGGTTTAAAATTTAAATGTCCTTTTAAAGTGCCAAAATTAAATGCACTTTTTTCCCAAATCTTCCTCATTGTGATACCATTTGGCATTTTAGCTGTAACTTTTTGACAGTTACACTTTAAACAACAAGTAGAAGCTTAAATTAAAGAAAACTGTTTGGAGATAATGATAGGCTTTTAAATTTTTGAAAATGATAATTTTTTGAATTAGAAACAATCGATTGTTTGTAAAGTGCTGAAATTAAATGCACACATTTAATTTCGGCAATTTTCCATTTTTTTAAAAACTGATTTAATTAAGTAAAAAAACTACTTTCATACAGTTGAACTTTTGTGACGCAACGCAGTATCGTGAAAGCTTACATTACATCGGAAAAACAAAAAAGTGCCAAAATTAAATGCACTATGCACTACCCTAAAAAACATGATTTGTTTGTTTGCAAAAATAAAAAAAAAAATTTTGTTTGAAGAATGTTGCATTTGCGTTTGTTTGCTTTTCTGCCAGCTTTTGGAGTTATATAAGAGAAACAAAAAAGTGGAAAAAATTCCCTCAAGGAACTTTTTTTTAGTGAAAGTAATGTTCCAGTCAAAATAATGCTCAGGAAATATTGATGCGGAAATGTTTTCCATGGAAATTGTTGTGTTAAATATATTTACCAGACCTGTGCAAGGTCTGGAAATGCCCCCTCCCCGTTTTATTAGAGGATTTGCCTTCCGCCCCGTTTTATTGCCCCCCGCCAAAAAATGAAAAAGTACCCTAAAATTATGACGCCATTTTTGACCTATGATGACGCCATCATCGCGAATTTTTTGCAGTTTTTAGCCTATTTCAATGTATTTTAAGCCATTTTAGACCTATTTTTACCTTATTTTCGCTTTTTTTGTCTTTTTTTCCCTTTTCCCTTCTTTTTTCTTTTTTTTCTCTTTTTTTTCTTTTTTTTCTTTCCCCCCTGCTTGCCCCCCCGTTTTATTTCCCCCCCCGTTTCAAAAAAATTGCCCCCCATTTTGGAATTGCCCCCCGTTTTAACCCCGGGGGGGCAGTGCACAGTCTGTATTTACACATAGATTTTTTCAGACAGTTTTTACTTCACAGCGTTCAATAGGAAACCAGTTGCAATACTACTAAATACAAGATATTAAAAAAATTTAAAATTATGTTGATTTGAGGTGATTTTACAATGAAACTAAAAATCAGAACAGTGTAAGAAGAATGAATTTTAAACAATTTTTTGCGCTTCCTGCCACTAAACGCAAATGTACATTTGATGCCCATTTCAGCTCATTTTTATGATTTTTTACTGCTTTTATTATGTTTTTTATGAAATAAAAAATAACTCCCCAAAATGAAAAGCAAACAAAACCATTAAAATATTTTTGTTGCAATAAAACATACAATTTAACCTATTTTTATTTTTAAAAAATACTTATCTTAAACTTGGTCTCCCTCCCCCTAGCGCCACCCAACTTACAAAGCGCTGAGGGTCCTAAATTTAGAAGCTTGGTTCGTGGGGTAGAAACCCACTTTTAACCCCCTAACTAAAATGACAAAAAATAAATCCTGTCTACCTATGCACCGCAAAGCTGTTTAAAAACAGCGCAAAAATTTATGTATTAACTAAAATTAAATGTAATTTTTTTATATCTAAACGGGGGGGCAATAAAACGGGGGGGGGGCAAGCAGGGGGGAAAGAAAAAAAAAGAAAAAAAAGAAGGGAAAAGAGAAAAAAGGGACAAAAAAGCGAAAATAAGGTAAAAATAGGTCTGAAATGGCTTAAAATACATTGAAATAGGCTAAAAACTGCAAAAAAATTGCCATAGGTCAAAAATGGCGTCATAATTTTAGGGTACTTTTTCATTTTTTGGCGGGGGGAAGGGCAATAAAACAGGGGGCATTTCCACACCGTGCACAGGTCTGGGATTTTACACTACTTTTATGGGGATTTTGCACGTCACGTCACTTAATATTATGGCGTTAGATATAAACTTCTTTTAACTTACTGTTACTACTTTAATCGGGCCAGCTTCTGTTATAATTCTGACTGTTTGCTTTCCAACTGACAAAAACTTGTGAACTTTTGGAGCAAATGTTGCAGAATCGCCAAGATCAACCGTCTTGCAAGATTCCTCCTACAAGTGTAGAATTGTTCATCGATTGCTTCATGTTATAAAATTAAAGGAAATGTGTAAGTTTCTCTTTCATACTCCTCTCCCACTCCCCTGTGCGTGTGCGCAAAAAAATATAATACTAAATGAATTTTTTTTTTTGAGATAAAAATTACATTTTAAATCATTATGTATTGAATACCCAGGAGGTGCGCATATCCCCACGCACTTGGCTTCAATGTGCTTCAATTGCGGTGGGTAAAGCAGACCAGTGCACTGTCTGGAAATGCCATCCCCGGTTACAGGTACTAAACGTGTACCAAAAATCGATTAAAGATTTCCACGCTACAAATACTAAATAAAAACATGTTTTTAGGTCAATTTTGACCTGAAGATCTTGTTTTTAAGCCTTAAAAAATTATTGAAACACAATTTTTTATAATATGGGGTAAAATATAGGCAAAAAATGACAATATTTTGGGTACACAATTTTTACTGTTAAGAAAAAATTTTAATTAACCGCTAAATTAAAATAAAAACTTTGTTTTAACATTGCTGGAAGCCCGGAGAATCTAAAAATTTTAAAAAAAATTATAAATTCGATAGTCACATGGACCACTGAAAATATGGACAACAAATTTGTTTTTGTTTAAGAAGCTAATTTAAGCTTATTTTTAATCAAATTTATTCATTTTTTTAGCCTAAGCAAAGCCTAAAAATCAAGCTAAATTGTATTATGGGGCACTTTTATTAAATTATCCCAGTTTTTAATTTTTTTCACGACTGAATTTTGATTCATTTTTAAGCGGTTGCTCTACAAAATTGGTAAAGACCAGAAAAAAAGTAAAAATATTTTTAGAATCGCCAGACTCTCGACAATCTAACATATATTCATTCATATTGGTTAAAGCACTATTAAAAAAAATTTCTTGACAGCATAAAATGTACCTTATAAAAGGCATTTTTTGGCTATAAAACACCATTTATTTTCTTAAAGGGTAGTTTAATCACTTTTTAATGTCCAAAACTAAGATCGAAATGTCAGAATTAACCTAGAAACATGTCTTTTATTTATGTTTGTTTGGTGGAATTCTCAAAATTAAACTCAACTCAAGTTTCTGTAAATTCTGTCAAAAAATTTAAACAATTAATTCATGCTTCTTATGTAGAATTTTGATGTCTTTTTATATGGCTTAGAGTTAGCGCAGATGCTTATTTGAAGGCATCTGCCTTCTAAGCTGTTTTTTTAGCATAATAACAATAATATCTACTGTTTTTTTTTTACTGTGTTGCATTTGGATCGCATTCACAAGAACAACATTTGTTCAGCTTTCTTGTATTTTTAAATCTTATTTTTTGATCTTGCATTTTAACAAATTCTTTCTGTACATCTAAGTTTTTTCTATAGTGTTTTTTTTTTATCTGTGTGTTTGCATTCTATGTAACGTTTTTAAATTTGTATCTTGTGATTCACCAATTGTGACATTAATATTTTTGTTTTATATGTTACTATTGCTAAAAAATAAAAATATTCTTCTTCTTCTATTCTTCTTCAAATGATTTTTGGTACACGTTTAGTACTTGTACTCCACCCCCGCTTTATTGGAGGATTTGCCCCCCCCCCCGTTTTATTGCCACCCAGCCCAAAAATAAAAAAATATCACAAAAAAAATTTTAAAAAATATTGGGGTGGGGGTAAAAGCCGGACCACCCGGACTGACTGACGGAAATCGATGGGGTAAAACCCGGACTGACGGACCGTCTAAAAACACAAATATCTCAAGAAATACATAAGCTCTATAAAAAATAAAGATATTTTTGCAATCTCCAGGATCGAGCTTCACTTTCTTCGCTTATTTTTGTGTTTTTGTTTATATTAAAAAAATTAAAATCTTCCAGGTTTTCTTGACGCGGGTATCTGTTGACACACTTACCGTAAGTTTATTTATTTTATTTATCGAAAGTTACTTACCTTACTTTACGCTTTCCAAAAAGTTTATTTTCCATGAATTAGTAAAATTAAATATGTTCCATGAATTAAAATTAAACTTTTTGAAATTAAAAAAATGTATATAAATATAATTCTCTATTAAACTGCCAGTGCTTCTTTTGCAAAACTTCATGATGGAAGTAATATTTCGTTCGCAATATAAATTGAAATAAAATTTTGAATACGCGGTATTTTTTATCGTTTGAACGCGCGTCCTTTTTTTTGTTTTTTTTTTGTATTCAAATTAAAAACTGGACAGTAGATCCTGAAGTCTTGATTTAAGGTGTATTTAGGAACCATTTAATAACTCTGTATTTAACAGATCATTTAACCATAAACATAGTTTATTATATAGAATTGTAGCTAATTATTGTAAATAAATGTTTTGATTTAGCTAATGTACTTCGAAATTGGAAAAATTGCACCCTTAAAAACTTGGTCATGCGAACTAGAAACCCGGAAGATTTTATTTTTTTAAATATAGAAAACCAACTTTTAAAACCTGTTACATATTTAGTAGAATGCCATAAGCATCAATTTAGTGTGTTTAATTCATAATTTTATGAATTATTTATAGAGATATTTGAGTTTTTTGACGGTCAGGCGGTCCGGGTTTTACCCTTTGATTTCCGTCAGTCCGTCTGGGTGGTCCGGGTTTTACCCCTA